>LTAE01003542.1:31526-53467 GCA_001647135.1 Pontederia paniculata
TATTATTATTATTATTATTATTATTATTATTATTATTATTATTATTATTATTATTATTATTATTATTATTATTATTATTATTATAAATTAATTGTCATAATAAATATTATTTAGATAATGTTTATATAATATTATATTACTATGATCATATTATGAATAAAAATATAGCACTAGTTATAATTATAAATATTATTAATTAGGGTAATATTTTTATAAATTATTACTATTAATTATAAATATTATTTTATTATTATTTTAATTTTAAAGGTATTAACTACTTAAATACATTAATGTGTGAGTTTATAGTTTAAGTTGATAAATTGCAATTCAATAGTACGAAATTTTTAACTTAATAGTATTTATAAAAGTATTTTAATAAAATGATGTATATTATTTAATAATTATTTATATAAGTAAATATAATAATTAAAATTATCATTTGAATTATTTATATATAGTAAACAAGGTAATGCACATTACTATTAATTTAATATGCGATAATTTTTTTATTAAATAATATAAATTATCAAATATTGTTAAGAGATAATATAGTAAACATCTCTTCAAGCAAAAAAAAAGACAAAGCGTCAATATTTTAAAAATGGAGTCGCTTATAATAAATGGTTTCCAACGTTAGTCCCTCAACTTGCAATTCAAAATCTTGACAATGTTTTTTTTTCTTTGGATTTTTCTGAACTATGCTTAAAGTTATTAGTATTTAACTATTTTAACCGAGAGTATAATGCTTTAAAAGTTAACTCAGCGTGCTAGCTCTTTTATTATAATCATTAACATGGATCATCTTCATTTACCAACCAATGACTCATCATAACATTTCTTTCGTTTCGAGAGAAATATGATTTAGAGGGGCAAATTTGAATCCGTCAGTTAAAATAAGAATCCCACATCCAAACATTTTATATTGTCACCATATTGTTCAAGATGATTATCTCTTACAAATCTCAGTCGCTCATATTGCAACGAGAATTTTTTTACATAAGAATCAAATTGCAGACCTTTGCCACTTCGACTAACTCATTAATCGAACTCTCCATTAGCCATTAGCAATAACTTTAATTCCAACTGTTGCTTTCATGGCACAGCTCGTGGAACTTCAATATCCACATATTTATTAGCTAAATGGCAAGTGCATAAAATAAGACATGATTTATTACATACAGCATGACAGATAACCATCTCTTTGTTTTCTTTTTCTTTTTCCACATGTCCAACTCCACTTCTATCAATGATAAAATATTGGTATTCGCATGAATAATCTTGCTAGGCATTTGCTAATATTTTGGTACTCGCATGAATGATAGAATTTTCAAGTTCAAGAAGTTGCACAAATATAGCATGCTCAGCAAACATCAACAAGTTGTAAACACAGCTACCCGGAGATAGAATTCTGGTAATCGCATGAATATATTGCTTTCCTCAAGGGAAATAAAGAATGTTACAACAGAATAAATATGCTACAAAATATGGTTAAACTGCTTTCAGGCCAGCCTATATCTTCTGCTGTGGAGAATAAACTCAAATGACTTGGTGGACTATGTATTACATTGTAAAGTTATCCAACAGACAGGGGAAGAATATACTATCATTCTCTTCTCTCATTTTATCTTTCTTCCATGAACTATTCCTACTTGCCAAAACTGAGGGAGCGCAAAATGTTCTCAAATATCGATGTCTTCTAATTGTCCTTTAACCTGATGGGATGTATGGCAACACCATTTCGTGCTGCTTGAACACGTCCCCATCTTCCCAGGCGGGGTTCCTAAAGCAAGAAAACATGGACTCATGAAGGATTTAGTTATCTAAAAAAATGATTAAAGCAAGCTCTTCACTAAGAACAACCAGCGGGACTAGTTCATTTCAGCTTTAGTGAAAAAACATTGTTGCTTTGATGATTTCAATAGTTTCAATATATAATGTTTGACATTCAATCTGGGAATAATGAACTTGATTATTTCTGTGCAAGTCTTGTTCTTGTGCAAACTCTAAATAAAGTATGGATTTTCCTTGCAATGAAGCCATAGCTGAGTTCATGACGACATCCTTAAACAAATATTGTTAAAAGATCTTGCAAAGAGGAAAGGAAGAAGGAAGTGGCTAATGACTCTCCAAACCAAACTTGATGGGGATATGCAGAAAATAATAATGTTGGCATAAACATCCCACTTTTTCTTAGGTGAATGAAAATAAAATAATTAGAAAGTACCTTGCCAACCCCAGCAACAATAAAACGTCCTGATTTTGCAAAAGCAAGTGAATTTATGAATCCAACCTGTAATTAACAAGATGAAAAGGTAATGCATATTGAGTAAAAGAAATATTAACCATGCTCCAGAAGTAGCATTTAATGAAAAAAGAACACACTTGGAATTGTATATTGGTAACATTAAATTAACCTTTTTCACTTAACTAATAATACCAGGATCCCATCCCGAAAACCCCCACCAACACCTTCTCCCATTTCCCCATCTCCCACTTCCCCCAAAGTATATTGGTAACATTAGATTAAAAGACACACTAAGAATTGTATTCACTTCATCAGCCTTTTAGTTGCCCCTTCATACCATCATAAGCACCTAGATTTTTCACTTTTTTATGCATTCTGTCCACCTACTCCTGTCCCAATAAGTTATAAGAATTAATTTCGGAATATCAAACTAAGTCAGGCCAACATTTTAGAGGACTTTATGAAGGAACAAATTTATCTAGTACGGCTAGCTTTATCCCAAGGAATCAGTTCAATATCTGTAACAGATACAAAAAAGAAACAGCAAACTTAACAAAAACCAGTTGAGCATGAAGACGTACTTGTGAGTAACTGAACAATGGTTGAATGCCTTTATTATCATTTTCAATAGCCCATAGACGGACCAACCCATTAGCTGCTCCAGATGCTGCAAGATCGCTTCCTCTACAGACAGCAACAGCACTGATCCATGAGTTAGCTGAACAACATGTATCAGCTCGACAAGTTGTGTTTTCTGCAAAAGCAACACATGCATTTAACACATCCCTAAAAAAACAGGTTCATTTAACAGGATATTCAATTTCAGATACAAAATACGATTCCCTTTATAAAAAGAAAATAACAAATCAGAAAATAAAAGAAATTGATTCCAATGTTCAGCACACTGAAATAAAATAAAAAAAGGAACTTAAGGGAAGTGGCACCCACCTGTATCAGTGTTGCTCATATTTGCCAATTTCTCCTTATGCGAACTATCATCAGTAAACAGAGACGGAGTGTGGGCATTTTTAATTATGTGTGTAGGTTTTTTCCTCAACATACTCCAAAGTTCGATACTTCCATCATCTGAGCCAGATATGAACTCACTGTCATTAATAAAGCAGCTGCACTCCAAAGATGATACAGAAGCTCGATAGACCAATTGTGATTCCTCTGGTACCTACAGTTTAAACACAAACAATGTCATCACATAAAGTCAAACAACAGGAGTAACCTTATAAGAATTTATTGGGCACCCACAACCAAGATAGTTATTTAGCACAAGCACCAATAATCTAAAGGTATTCAAAGATCAATTATAGATTCTATTTATAGTTCTCCAGATTTCTTAATCTGAGATCAGCAAAGCAGTGAGCGACATGTATCTTTAGCATCTTGTGACACTCTTTTTGGTTTGTCAATTGATCTTGTATGCATATCTCCATGTATAATTGCAACAATGTACCAAAATCTCAAATCACTTCAATGGAAAATTAATTGTATAATTAAACTGTTCATAGTATATTCGGACATTCTGTATTGTACTAGTTACTGGATTACACTCAATATAGATCAAGATTATCTATTCGCAGCAGTATGACTTCTGCGAATGAGAATGAAGATGGCAAAAGTTAGATTCTCTCTGGAAATCTATTTTCTTATTTTTTTCCCTACATATTAGATACTCTCATTATTTTTTCCAAAGGGTAGGTGCTCTCATTATATCTTTCTTTATTTAGAAAAAAAATAGTTGGAATAAACATATGAGCATGCAGTATAAAAATTATGATGGTTGTTGAATTGGGCAACAATTAATTGAAATCATAACCAGGACAACAAGAACAATTGATTCTGGTCGGTACCCTAATTTGAAAATAACTCTTACCTTCCATAAGCGCATGGTTCTGTCACGTCCTACAGTTAAAAGTCGTTCTTTTCTTAGACAGTCTATGGTCAAAATTTCACTTTGGTGACCAAATAAATTATCCATGTGAGTTCTGTCCTCTGCATTCCACAGCTTAATTGTCCTATCAAAGGAACCAGAGAAAAGCTGAGAAGTTCCCTGTCTAAAAGTAAGACAAGAGACAGGCCCTTTGTGACCATGAAAAGCCTGTCATTACAAACAACAATAATGATCAATGTAAAGAAGCAATCTACAAAGAGAGTAGGACATATTGATCTAGCAGGTGCTACACAGAAAAAAATATAATTCCAAAGAAGCACTGCAAGCTGTTCGAAAGTCAAAATTGTTCTCAGTTTTATGTCATCATAAGAAATGCTGACCATATCAAAAGTGTTTCAGTAAAAAAGGCTCCAAGAAATGTAGGTTGGACACTTTGACGTAAACTATAAAGATGACTATTTGCATTCTCAAATTTTATCTGATTAGCTTTTAGCAGCACAAGCGGAATGACATATTTTGCACTTTCTGTTGAGGCAATCTTTCCACATTATCTGGTTATATTGTATCGAATTACATGGGCCCATCACGTTATCACATTGCTTTGTTTACTTGTTTTAACTTTGCAGGCAATCTACATTGCAGATAATGCAGATTGCTTGTGAATTGTCAATTTGGATTGCCCATGGGAGAGATGACAATCCAGATTACCATTTGAGTGACAATATGCTATAATTTTCTTTTAACATTCGTCCTTTAAAATTTTATTTAAATAAATGATAAAAAATAATCAAATAATAATATAAAATTTTATTAGTTAGTATAATCATTATTAATCACTAATAGTAATATTTTTTATCGTTATCGTTAAGTATATTATTATTATTTATATTGATTTTAACATTAGTATTATGAATTAATTATAATAGATTATTTGTACATTATAAATAGTTAATAATTTATTATTAATTATTATAATATAATAACAATTTAGACTAATTATTATCAATTTTCTATTATCACTTTTAGAAAATTTATACTACTTATTTTATACATTTACTTGTTTGATGTATAAATTTTATGAGTTTAGGGTATTTGTTTGTGATTCAAGTTCAAAGAATTCAAATTAAATTTATATAAATTTGTAAACTTAACTATTTTGTTCAAGAGTATTTTGGTAAAAAGTGTACATTATTCATTAATCTTTTTATATAGTAAATAAGATAATAGAGATTGCTAGGCACATTAGTTATGCATACTAAACAAAAAAAAATGTATATTGCCGGCAATTTAATAAGTGACAATCTTTCTGAGAGGGAATGTAGATTGTCAACCTTAAGTCGTTACATCCTAGAACAATAAGTATTGCTGGAATGGAACCAGAATGTTTTTTTCTAAGAGAATGAAACTATAATGTTAGAAAAGGAGTACCTGTAAATGCTGACGAGTGCGAATATCCCATAAATGAATGTGGCGGTCCAATCCTCCACTTGCTAGATATCGACCATCTGAGCTAACTGCCAGAGCTAAGACATTCTTACTTCGTTTTGCATTAGGATTATGATGAGGCTTTGCATAATGTGACGCCAGTACGTCCTCGGTCGGCCACAAATACTTCTCGCTCTTTCCACTTTCAACATCCCATTGCACAATGTGACCATCTTTGGAGGCAGAGAACCCCCTTGAATCATCCTCAGCTAAAGCTACAGCTGTGACAGAATGCTTGTGTTTCACTAGTAGACGAAACTCGTCGCCGTGTTCTGGATTTAGAACCCTGGGGTATTCGAATCAGAAAACAATCTCAGACAAGTCCTCCAAAAATTCATTGCAAGGGAACACTCCAGAGTCCAATCTAGTATATTCTTTCAATTCTAACACATATAATCAGAACTATGCACAGTCCAGAAAGACGACACACTGACATACACAAATGATCATTTGAGCAATTTAAAAATCTCAAACGAGGTCAACCAACAAAAAGGAAACAACGTTAATTAGAAACTTCAATGCCGAAAAATACATGAGAACCGCTCGCAAACAGGAAAGCACAATCTAACTTGACATGAAGTGAACAAGATTATTGAAGACAACAACAAAATTACACAACGAGAAGCTCAAGAAGTTCATGCTCAACTATCTCAACATGCTATTGCAAGGTGTCTAAGACAAGAACAACAAGGAAACCCCTATATTTAAGCTTGTTCTTAAACATTACCTCGATGCAAGAAACCTCCTCAAACGGCCGCTATCCTCAAGTTGTTCCTTTTGCAGGAGCTCCGCCACCAAGGAATCCCTCCTCCCTTCCCTCTCCTCCCGCTGCCCCTTTTCGTCGTCCTCCTCCTCCCCTTCCTCCTCCTCCTCGACCCTCTTGGCGATGGCCCGAATCCGTTCCAAGTGCTCCCTGGCCACCCTCACCCTCTTCTCGTCCGCCGTCTCCGTCGGGGCCTCATCCTCCTCCACCACTGCCTCATCGCCAGACAATTCCCCGTCGCTGTCGATGTTCTCATCATGGAGGCCGTTGGATCGCCTCTTCCCGTGGTCGGACTCAAAGAAGCCGTCGTCGCCGCCACCATCGTCGCCGGCGAATGATCTAGGCTTCTTCCAGCCGGACTTAGGCCCCCGGAGGGGCTTCTTGCGGCCGCGAGGTTTCATCACCTTGGCTTTTGTTCGAAGAACGATACGAATACAGACACAAGTTTGGGAGTGAGGAAGAGAGAGCGGCGACGACGAGGGTTTAAGGGACGAAGTTGATGGGTTTCGGAAAACGGGGCTCGAATTATAAGTCCGGCCCGTTATGAGTAGCTTGCTTGAGACTTAGGACCTGGGATGTGCTACTGATGGTGGATACGAGGTACGGGTAAAAGTACCGTTATAATGTATTCGACCCGCGTTAAAAAAATGATGAATTAAATTAATAAATAGATGATAAAAAACACCAAGTTTTCACCTGTCAGCTAGTATAAGTTTATCAACTGGTAGGTTTCAACCTCTTTAATCAATAAGAAAGTTTTGTTTGAAATTAAAGGAAATTCCCATGCAAGGAGACAAGCAAATATGCAAAGTTTGAACAAGGTTAAAGATAACTAGCCCACTTTGAGTTACATACTCCAAAACTTTAAAATTAAAAATCATTATCTTGGTGAATGATTAAGACCAAAACTCTTCCTCAAAAAATGAAAATTTTTAATAACTGTATAAGATGCTATATTATTCATTAAAAATTCAAATTGAAGCCCTCACACTATACAAAGATGGTGTGAACCCCTAAACATTAACTTTAAAGTATAGATTATACCCATAAGATAATTAAAACCTTAATTGTAATGTGTGTAGAAATAAAAATAATAATAATAAAAGGAAAAAGAAAAAAAAATGAGGTGGGATGCACAACCCACGAAATTAGGCTCTCTCTCTCATTTTCATGATTCACACCTTCAAATCGGTCAGCTTGAGCTAAGAAGAGCTTTCATCTTCCGGAAGATCTGGCTAATCCATCATGGATCCGCCCGATCCATGATGGATCCGGCGATCCGGCAGATCCATGATGGATCGGCGTCGGAGAAGAAGGAAAACGCCAGAGAAGAAGAGGGAAAATGTCGGAGAAGAAGAGGAAAAATAAATCTTACTTGTGAGGTGGGAGGGAGGTCTTATTGCCGGATCGAGAGGAAAGTGAAGAGAGGAGACCATCAGTCGAGAAAGGAGCTGCAACAGTAGCGTGTGAGAACAACACGAGACGAGGAGCAGTTGCGTGGAAAAAAAATGGGGGGCACTTTTTGAGACCACCCCAGTTGGGGCAGTCCCTTAGGACCGCGCCAATAGGGAGGGTCGGTGAGACCCTCCCAATTATTTGGCCGCAAATAAGCCTTCTCCTTGTCCATTTAATTACAACAGAGACAAGAGGAGATGTAAGAGTTGTTGAGTAACAAGAACTAGAAGAAGTTGTTATTTGAAAAAGTGAGAGGAGGAGAAGCTGACATGTTAAAGGATTCTTACATTGATCATTTGACCAATGTCAATTGGTTGTTTATTATTATACGCTGTAAATCATGAATTATTGTGTAGGACCTTTATGTGCATATATGAAGTTATGATGTTTATGTTCATTCTTATTATTGTTCAAATAAAATTTTTGTTATGCCATATTGAAATCTATGACTTTTTATGTTAGAAATGTGCATATTATTATTAATTGAAATGTCAAACTAATTAAGCATGCCATTGTATAGGCATGAAAAATTAATTGATGTACCAATTAATGTTGAAAACTCGTCACGAATCCAAGGATTGAGTTTTTACTTTCACAATAATCAGCGAATCAACTGTAAAGGAGGTCTGACTGACTATCGACGTCAAGAGAAGAGTCGGTCGGAGACTTATAGGCAGTCTAACTGAACTTCTGATTGGAAGAGTGTTGAGAGATAAGTTTGTCAGAGGGAGTCTGATCGACCATCAAGCCGGATGAGTGCCAAGAGATGAGTCGATCGGAGGGGATCCAACTGATCCTCACGTTGGATGATGACCGAGGGGTAAATCGATCGATCGACCTTATGACAATTTTGACCAACCTTACTATTGATTCATTTTTCATATTCATATCAAATTGTTTACATTAAGTCAATTGATTAATCATATAGAATATGTATAGCATGTTCAAATGTAATAAGGTTAAAATGTTAATAGAATGATGTATTGAAGAGCGATTTAAAGTCATTGCATTGATATTGGCTCAGATGTGAAAATGAGTGATGTTCTTCATAATGTCCATGGTAGCAAGACACCTCATGATTTAACTAATTATATCGATCGATCAAGATTATCCCAATCCTCAAATATTGTAATTGGCTCATTAAAATTAATTTAATTGAACACAATATTTTCATCTAATGATTGCCAAATTTATGTATCATGGATCCTTATTGATATCTAATGAATATGACTAAATTGAATGTTGACAACTTCATACGAGGACCATATAGGAATCACAAAATTGACTTTCAGTTATCAAACGACAAAAGAATAAGATAAAGGTCTAATATGAACACATTATTTTTTATATTAGAACATAAAAAAGTCTAATATTATTGAATGTCCATGTCATTGATAATTGATATTGAAATCCTTAAAATCCAAATTTAAACATAAAATTATCATTGTCTTATCGATGCGTAAAGATTATGCCATGCTATTATTTCACACCATAGTATATATACACATTGAATTGTCTATTGTTATTGCAAAGATTTACATATTGGTTCAAAGCTCACGTATTAATTGCACATAACTAAGATTAAGTTATGTATCGAGTGTCATATGGTCAATTAGTAGTCTTTTTGCTAATTTCACATATTATAAGTGTAACTTATAATGTTTAACTAATATTATGTGATCTTATGTTCATATAGTCAATGATGGTTATTGTTTATTGACAAATTATTTCTATTGCATTGATCGAGTTTTATAATTTTTGTCCTCGTTGATCATCATCGTCTTGTAGCATCTCAGGAATACCGGAAATACGAGTGTTTGATATTGAACATTCTTGAAACGTTACATTAATTCAGTAATGTATTGCATGATATTCACCAAAAAGAAGATAATGTATTACACGCGTATTCCAGAGTCAAATGTATTACAAAATGTGGTAAAACTTGATCGTGATCACTCTTGCAATAAGAACTTCGGATAGTTGGCTTATTAAGAACCCCAAACATGTCTCACCAAAATATTTTCTTTCGTCATTGTGAACACACATCTCAAAAATACAAAATCCTAACATTTTTGCATAATACAATTATTGTGGCATACTATAAATAATTAACATTTATAAAATTTACACATAACTGATAATAATAGAAATCAAAACATCAAATCTAGCTGGATAATTTAAGTGGATAGCAAGTGCATCTCCTTCAAACCAAACGCATCATCATTTTAATTGATCACCTTCATAAGAATTTCAGAGGACCCGCGAACATCAGAACGTATATAGCCAATGATGTGGAAGGCAACCCTCACGTTTACCAATCAATACCCAGTTCTCTCGAGTTAAATAGTTCTTCAATATACTGAATAACATGACCAGAAGATCTGATGTAGTTCTGCATTTGAATTTTTGCTGAGGTTTCTGTAACATTTAGAGAACTAGTAAAAAAAAATGCTTCAAGAACCATGCATTGATATCAAAATAAAAAACAATGTAGAACTGGTTAATGTATCGGGTTGACAAATTGACATGTAAAGATTTAAGTTTGTTCTCATACTTTTCCGACCTTGTGAATATTCTATCACTAGCATAGTAACATAATATGTGGAATTTATGAACTGCTTATCGGAGAAAATTAGTCTAATTTGAAAGCTGATATTACAAGAACCTACCATCTTCATTTAAAAGTTGTGCCTTTGTAGGAAGTGCATACATGCCGGCAGCAACTGCTTTCCTAATGACCCATCCATGGTGAGGAGCAAATACTTTTGCATATGCCACCGATGCTAGATCTTTGAGAGAATTACCGCTGCAGCAAAAAGGGCAGATTTTTCTGCATAAGTTCCTTGTTGTAGACAGATATCCTTCTGTGGAGACAAACTCAACAATCTGGCTCTGATATCTTATTAGCATATCCTCTCAAAAAAATTCCCCTATTAATATGAGAAAATGATGCAGGAAAAAGTCTAAGTCAAGACTATCACTTGAAAGCCAATCATGGGGACCTAGTGGAAATCATGCAAAGTATCTAGCACGAGCAATGTTCAGCTACAAGTTTCCTTTCAATCAGATTCCAACCTGCTCTGTCATTTCCTCCATGGAACTTTGCTTCTTGGAATTAAAATTAAAATCTTTTGAAGTATAAATAATAAAAAAAACAAGAAACATGGATTCGACCACACAATAAGAAATCAACACAAAATCAAAGTTAAATCTGATGAATTTTTTTAGGCTAAATTTTTTGATAGAATTAAAGTTGCATCTACAATGCTATGTGTACCCCTCAAAATAATATTTTGTGCTACCCTATACTCTCACCTTCATGATACTCATTTACTCAAAGTCTGGGCTAGGAAAGGACACAGGATTCGGGTAAAGAAAATTATATCACCTTAAATAAAAAAACGAGCATTTGCATGTATAAGAAATGGATGTTGCAAGAAAGATCAATTTCATAACAACAAAATAAAACAAAATGTATAAATATTTGTCTAAAAACAAAAGCACTACAAGGCACTTTGTTCTCAAATAGCCTAAAAATCAAATTAAAAAGCCTATAAAACCCAAAGAAAAGAAACAAACCTAATTATATGTCATTTAAATAATTGTCCTCAATGAATTCATTAGTGGAGTAAATATTTGAATCGTGTAAAAAGGAGATGTTCACTAAATAATAAACAATTGATATGAAAACACATAACCCTAGTTTGGTCATTCCATCTACAACTCCTTATCATCATGCCAAATTTATGATCAACAATAGTAGCTGTCAGTAGTGGAAATATTGTGTTAGTGGGCTTCTAAAAAATGTGAAATACATAAAGGTCAAGTTATCCACCATCAACCCACCCATCCCCCAAAAATGGAAGAAAAAGGAAAAATATTTTTTTAGGTTAAAATGTTCATGAAAATAGACTCACTACTTAGTTGGCATCCGTTTCGAGCTCTTATGTGAAAATTTAATAATTTTAACCAGAGTAATATTCATGAACTAAAATGTAGAGTACAGAAGTAGCATTTTGCATATCCATCAACACCTATACCATCCTTTACCCGCTAAAAAAAACAACACTTATATCTAAGAATCACTTTTTCCGTCAACTGTCGCTTAATTGAATTGCTCCTATTTGAAGCTTCTTCATCATATAACACATTTTCTTTTGAATAACGAGAAGAGAAACAATGATGAAATATAATACTAATTGCAAGTTGGATGACTACCAATCTCACAGGTTATCTTTTCCATGCTAAAAAATATATATGCATATATAACACCAGTGCAACATACTCTGAAATGATAATTTGTTCAAAGAGAACTTTGACCATGTCAAGTCCACACTTCACTCTAAGAAGATTGCATGTGTGACTGCCAGCTTGTTTGACAGAGTTCTGCTGAATATCCAAGTCGAGCAAAGAGTTTAATGTGGAGATAGATCCTGATGCCTCTGACAGGTCCCCCACCTGCATGAAGTGCCAAAAAATTCTTATGCTGTTACAGATGGAGAAATGCAAAAAACCTAACAAGAAGCTCAAAGAGGTAATGAAATGAATCATGGTCATCAGGTCATGTGCATTATACCTCCCTTATACTAACAATTCACATAATATAATAACTTGAGAAGCTGAGAGTTGATGTGAGATTTGGAAAACAACTTATGGTTTTGACATAAAGGATCCTATTTTCCCTTGCAGAAGTTTTCCTAGAAAGTTGATCCTTTTTCTCTTTTGGCTAAGTTTCTAGGAGTCATGGTCCATTAATGCAAGGCAAAATTGCATTTTTTCATCTGTGGTAGGATCAATTTCTACTTTGTCAATATGTATTTTTAAGTGACATACACTACATCACGTTTGTTGTGTTACCCACAATTCGGATCATTAGAGGTAACTATTTCCCCTTAATAGACCTTAAGAAAGAAATTTTTAAATCCACAACTTCTCTGAAATGAAACAAGTTAAAATGTTTCATTTGCCACCCAAAAATATCTAATTATTACACGAATAGAGAAAAGTTTCAATCTTGCAAGAGGCAATTGTTTTCCCACAAAGGATCGTAAGTATTGGCAGTAGAAGTTTTAGCATATCAGATGTATTGTTCTTAGTATGTGCCTTATCAACGCATTTGGTCTTTTCCATATTCTTCCATGTGGTAATCAAGCTATGATACAAATAAGGTCCAAGAATGGTTCAAGCAGTAAAATGAATTCTAACACAATTCAACTACTAAGAAACATAATTCATGAATGGGCTAAGATGCAAAATATAAATCGTTTTCTTTTCAGGAAAATTGAGCTGAATTGATGGAGAAAATATTTCAGCATCTCCCGCTCATTTGGGATCTAAACCCTCTAATTTGATAAACTATTAATTCTATAGCGAGTGTCCATCATTTATACAACGAACATTACCAAGACCTCCAAGTTTGGATAGTTAAAGTTCTGACACTGGTGTACTCAGCAACAGAAAAAAGAACAAGGAAATGAACCAAATTGCATCCATCACATCCAATTTCCCTCATATTTAAAGGCAATCAACAAACAACAGTTCTAACCATCAACTGAGCAAAGAGAAGCTATTGAACTAATCGAAGAAGCATCAAAATGGCATAAGGTATAGAATTTGATAGGGCAAAGCAATCTCCATCACGAATAAAAGAAGCAAAATGGTGCGTTCACCTTGGCGACGTAATCCATCTCGGCGAACTTGAAGGCGATGCCCAGGCAACCGAAGAGCGGAGACACAAGGGAGCAGGCATGGGCGAAGGGGGGCACCTCCATCGTCGGCACCGGTTCCGACGCCTTCACCTTCTCTGCGAGGGCGTCGAACGCCTCCGCGATCCGCCGCAGCGGCTTCTCCTCTCCGCCGCCGGTCATATCCACCGCTTCCTATCTTTCTACCAATGTCGCATCGGCCCCCGCGCGTCCAAATTTTCACTCGCAAAAGTTACCGTCGGCGACGACTCCGGCATAACAACGCAAGAATATACCCGTTACGTAAAAGTGGCACTGTTGCACGTTATTTCAGTATGTAACGATGATATTTGAGGCTTGCCGCGTCGTTTTTTTTTACTTTTTTTCCTCTTTTTTCGAAACAGTGAGCATCTTTTGACTTGGCGTCAAAAGTCAGAAACAAAATATGAAGTGAATTTTGAAGTCTTTTTGGCAGTTCAAAATAAATATATTAGAGTTTAAAGGTTGAATTTAGTAACTGTTATTATTTTATAGTAAAGTATTTGGTAATACTTAGGTAATTTAGAATGAAAAATAGAGATTAAATTTTTATATTTAACTTCACTTGTTAACTTTTTTTAATTGTAATTGAAAAATTATTAACGTTATAATATTATATATAGAAGTTTTTAATTTATAATTAATGTCAACAAAACTTTTAATTTAAACATTAAGTTTGAATTAAAAAATCTTAAATTAAAACATTAAGCTTTCAAAGTTTTTGGCCTCACATAAACTTTTCTTTTTGTTGTCCCACAACATCCTGACTATTTAACACCCGACTAATATGTGTCGTCCAGGGATGAGACTCCCAATAAGAAATTATTGCATTTCAAAGAGTTCGAACTCAAGACCTCCTTTAAACGAGAATGAGCTCATTACCACTCCAACCCCACCTTATTGGTGCCTCATATAAACTTTTGATACATGTTTTGAAATTATGTGAATATAAATTATGTCGGAGAGGATCATATAGAAGACCATATGATAAATGATCTTGAGTCAAGTGAAAATTATAATTTATATGTGATGATTTAGTAGTTTCTTAGCAAATGAATAATGCTTTCGTGTTAAAATGTTTATTTTATGTTCAAGGATATCAAATTGGGCAAAATTTAGATGATCTCGAATATGTAAGAAAGAATTGAGTTAAAAAGAAATTGACAACTAGTGCGAATTAAGAATTATGACTAACAAAGCTGTTATTCGACATAATTTATATTTATATTAGAGATGCAAAGGAATTAGAAACATCTAATAATAAATTAAACAAACTTCAAACGTTGAACAATAGTAAAAAAATAAAGATTGCAGTATGATGATGGGTATAAAAGAATTGTAAATTAAAAGAAAAAAAAATGTGCTTCCTAGTTAGTACCATATTACCTAACTCCTCAATCGTAAGATGCTAAATTTATGATGAATGTTAAATTTATTTTCTTCTAAATGTATTCATCATATATTTAACATCTTATGATTGGAAATATATGCTTCCTACTTAATTAGGGAATACCTTCGTTGAACTCAAATTAAAGCTCATAACAGAATATTGATAAATAATATTATGGAGTTAACACATAATTATAGAAAAAAACTATATTATTACCAAATACCCATAAATCAAATTAGAATTTCACATGAATCATACATAAGTATTTATAGAGTTCTAAATAACTTATATATCAACTAGTATGAAAATATAAATATAAAAATAATAAAAGATTAAGAAAAACTTATAGTAAAAGAACTGATTAAAAAAATAAATTAATCAAAATACTCATGCTAAGGATCCATATAACTAAAGACTAAGGCACATAATATTATTCCTGTTTTACATCATGCATCTTGATCCGTTTGAACAGCATTATCCATCAATTGACTAAAGAACTATATTAGTGCCACCTTAAGTAGTTCATTTACATACAATATATCTTTTTTCTTCAAAGTCACTGAATAAATTCTAAGCAAAAATTGGATCTTGAATCTGTGGAATTTGAGGTCATTCTTCATGCTCTAAACTTTTGCCTTTTCAACTTTTTATTGTAACCATATTTGGGTTCTAAAATTTTTTACAAGTCTTCTACTTATTAAGTCATTATATTCTCCGTTCGTATTCTTGGTCAAAAGTACTTAAATATTACCTCAAAGCACAGTAGCCATCATGGTCTAAGTGCGGCTGGACAAGATAAGCCGGCATGGCACAGTGTTAGTGGCGTTCACCTCGAATCGGTTCGATGAATAATTGGATCAACTCGAGACTAGATCGAATTCGAAAAGACTCAATTATAATTTGATCATTAATAAATTAAATATAATTTTTAATTTTTCAAATTTGATCAATTCGATAATTCATTTTTTTATATTTTCTTACTAAAATTGAACCCATGTATTATTGATAAAAAATATATATTATTTTAAAATTAAAATATGTTAAAATTTGTATTTTATATTCTTGAAAAGTAATATCATTCTTTGAAAAAATATATTTCATTTTTTTTAAAAAATATAACTAATATTAAAAATATAAAAAATAATTTGAAAAGTATGAAAACTTAATTGATTAAACTGATGATCTAATCTGATTCAGTTCAATCTAATGGAGAACATTTAGAATGAAATTTAATCATTAATCATTAATATGACCCAACTCAATTCAATAAAATCAATCGAATTGGGTTAAATTTAGAATTCGATTGGATCAAATTCGATTTCGTGAATATCTTAACATTAAGTGTAGTGCCATGTCTAATATTGCAGAGAATCTGAAATCTAAAGAGGAAAAAAAGACGAGAAATGTGTTTTTAGAGCATATTGGTCTTAAAGTGTGATTTATGACATTGCAGACAACCCAAAATTCAAAACAAAAGACAAAATAAATGTGATCTGGAGAACCTTTTAGAGATATCAGTCTGATAAAGCTGATGTCCATATTGTCAATATCTTGGAAAAACACATTGATATGTTGGAAATCGTCCGTTTAATATTGATTACCAAATGAAACAATGGATCGGCTTCATTAATTGGTATTGCTGAGGTTTATGATTTTTTTTATATGATAAATTCTGAATCACAAATTATAAATAAGGAGCCAAAATGCCAAAGTATGTGCACATCTGCTTGTCGGATTAATAGCTACCAGGTAATAGCTATTTTTTAATGGCTAATGAAGACAGTTTACCCCTGAACTTTTTCTCAAAAAAAAAAAAATTACCCCAATGTCTCCATATACTGAAATAGTTATGATCTTTTTAAGAAAACGTTCCTAATGATTTCACCTGATCCGTTTCATAGGAAATTTTAATCTAAGTTGATATTATTCTCATTTTACTGGATGCAGGTATTGTGCGATAAAGATGGTTCTGCAAGAGGTATTTACAATTTCTGTCCATCTTTGTACTGACAACTTTCATTTAAAAAAGTTTGCTTGTGTTTAATTTTGTGATCTTTCACAGTCACCAAGGACTAGGAAATCTCCAGAAAAGAGTTCTAGAAGTGAGCAAGAACAGGATCAAGGTTCTAAGACATCTTTCCCAACAACTGAATTCGTGGAAGCTATGCCTCTCCTTTCCATGTAAATTATCTTCTACTCGTTTTTATGTAACTTTGTTTATTATTTGTATATATATCTTGGTTAATACAGCTAAAAAAAATGTTGAGATGTGCTCATGAGTTGCATAGAAACTCTTATTCATGACTGAATATGCATGAACAGGAAATGGATTTAGCTCAAATAAACTCATAGTTGAATGTTGTCTGTAATTAATTCATATTTTTTTGCAGGTTGAGCTCTACCGCAGTGAACAACACCTGTTTAAGATTGTGGTTGACAATGATAACGAAATGGATTTGATGGTTCAAACTCGATATGCGGGATGTCATTTTTCTTGCCATAAGGGAACTTGCTCAAAGATTTAACACCACTTCCCTTAACTCCCTTCTCAAGATAGAAACGTGATCTGTGTTTCGCTCAGCTTTTGTAATATAATTATTTCCCGAAAGACTTAGCCTTGATCATTGCAATTTGGAAGGTGAAGTTTTCTTGGAAAATATTTTAGCAGAGTATTGTGGCTCAAGACACATGTGTGTGTGGAGAATGCATATTGATTGTAATCTTGTTCATCCTGTGATTAAGAGTTCAATCTCAACTTGTTCATCCTGTGATTAAGAGTAGGGAGATCAGACATCAGTTACTTATCTCAGAGGTTCCCTAATCCTTCTGACAAACAGTTTAAGCTTTTTTTCCTGTAAATTATTCTTTATTTTTCTGTTTGAATTGAGGCATTGTATTGGGTAATGTATGTAATATGTATTTGTAATCAAGAGCATATTGTCAGAGTTCTGGGTTTCAAGGACAGTTTGTCATTTGAATTTGTTTGTCCAGGATATATAGCATTGTAGCCTTTGTTGGGGAGATCTGAATTTACTTGCATTGGCTGATTTCTTCATATAAAGGAAAGATTCGATAATATTCCTTGTGCTGTCCGGTTGCATTGGCAGCAGCCTTTGAACCCCAAATGAACACATTGATAGATGCAGCTTTGCTGTAGCAATGCAATATCTGTAGATCACTTTAGAATCTTAGATGTGAAGTTGATTTTGTATGTACATAGGATACTTTTTATAGGATTCAAGTGTACAATTTGGAATCCTGAGAGGTAGATGATGAAAGTAACACATCAAACTTGTTTCTCTTTGCTGCCTGTTGTTTAAAAATAACTCATTTTTTTTTATTTTTTTTTTGGGTACACAAAATAACTCAAATTTGATGCTCAACAGATGCACTCTCTAAGACCATCCATGCAAAGTTTCTGCATTTCTTCCTTTTTTTTTTCTTTTCATACATACCATATGATGACAGACATCCATGCAAATGCGAGGTAACTCGATCCGGTAAGGCACATTACTTGCCATTGCTGCCCAGACCTTCCACTTCGACGCCATTGACGCCCTTACCTTCCTCCATCTTCTTCATCGGCACGACCACCTCCTCGGTGGCCTTCGCCGTGTCGTATGACGCGTGAAGGCCGAAGAAGAAATAGTAGACGAGCAGCAGCACTGTCCAGATGCCAAACCTCATGAACGACTTCCCGTCGATCGACCCGAGCAGGAATATGTTGATGGCGATGGAGGCCGACGGCAGCCACGGCACGAGCGGCACGCCCCACAGCTTCGGCGCCCTCGCCTGCGGCACGAACCACCACAGGTAGAACGTCGTCAGGAACCACACGGGAACGGTCACCACGTAGCCCACCCACCCGTGCTCGCTCGCCGCCCAGTAGCTCGCCGTGGCGATGGACGACGCAAGTATGAGCACGATGCATGCGACCAGCTTGGCCTGGTTGGCTGCGGAGGTCTCCCCGCTGACGTAGTAGCGGCGCACGAGGAGCGCCACGGCGACCAGCATGAATATGAACAGGGTGGAGATGGACAGGAGGTTGGAGAGGACGTTAAGGTTGGTGAAGAGGGCGATGACGGCAGTGGCGACGAGCATGACGATGGTGGCGTTGATAGGCGTCCCGGTCTTGCCGTGGACGTGGGCGAACCACGGGGGCACCATGTGGGTGCGCGCTATGTGGGTGAGGTACCGCGCCTGGCCGACGGCCGACACGAGCAGCACCGTCGTCATGCCCTTGAGGGCGCCAAAGGCCACGATGTACTTGGCCCAGTCCATCCCCACGGCGCTGAAAGCTACGGAGAAGGGCGCGTCCGGGTCGATCTGGGCGTACGGCTGCATGAGGCACAGGGTGACGGCCATATCCTCGGCCATGGTGGACACGGCGTCGAAGCCGACGTAGGCGAAGAAGAGGACGGCGGAGGCGCTGAAGATGCCGCGGGCGCCGAAAGGCGCGAAGGGCTTGTAGTTGTTGACGTCGGCCTTGGTGAGTCCGGCGACGATGATGAAGGCAATGACGGCGAGGTGGATGATGGAGGCGATGTAGTTGAAGCGGGAGGTGCCCTTGGTGCTGAGCACGGCCGCCAGGCAGACGATGGCGATGACGGCGACGGCGATGGGGTCGAGGCGGTCGTAGTCGCTGGCGAGGCTCGTGGCGTGGATGCGGAAGTCGTTGGGCTTGTGGTTGAGGAGGGTGGCGAAGTAGGACGTCCAGGAGCGCGCCACGGCGGCGCCGCCGATCACGTACTCGAGGAGGATGTTGCCCGCCGCGATGAAGGCCACGAAGTCGCCCAGCTCCACGCGCAGGTACGCGAACGAGCCACCTTAAACACATCCAAAACGGCAACAATTTAACAACATGCATCAACAACATACATTTTTCGTTATAATCTGTAAACAGATTAAAATGAAGACGATGATGAACTAATGAAAGGATCTTTAAAAGTAATACATACAAGATATATTATCATACTCTGTACTCTTGTGGACGATGAATAATAATGTATAAAAGTTAATTTAATAGGTTACTGTGATTTTTTTTACTTTCCTATTTAGATCTTATACGCTATAATAAATAATGAATCTATAAGTAACTAAATATGTGTAAATGATTGTATAATAAATTAATAAAATAAGGTATATCATGTAAGTATTAACCAATCTTTTCATGATTTTTTGTATTACTTGTGATGAATATTCAACCAATTAATTCAGTTTGAGAGTGATCTTTTTTTATATAAATATCTAAACCCTAAAGTTCAAATTCCATAATTCACATCGACTTATTTATATCAAATGAATATGAGACAAAAATATTAAAAGTAAATTCCTCTCGAGAAGGAGCTTCTATAACATCCAAAAATGAAAACCAGTAAACAGAAATGATTTAAGACCGTGATCTTTTCAGCAATGTGTGGATACAATTCTTCGACGTCGGCTGGTCAACTAAATTTAATTAAAAGACAAAATATAAATGCTAATAAATTGTGAATGCGACCTATTATGTAAACATATAAACGAAGTCAAATACAATGCAAGAAAAGTTCCCTATGTTGTCTTTGTCAAGAAGACTTGGAAGCTTTGAAATATAATTTTTTAGAATATAAACTTCTCCCGTATAGTAGAAGTAGTAGTAGTAGTAGCGCATAAGTAAGGTTTATTTAATAGCTTGACAACATGTGCTAACCCATAAAAGAGGAGACCGATTTCAACCACTACCATCTCTTTTAATAATAATAGATAAGAGTAAAAAAGATAAACTCTAATTAAATTAATGGTTCGAACTTATTATAATTCATCAATTTTGAATCTTATACTAATTAATTGTGCTAATTAAATTTGAACAACAACAATATTATTTATTAATAGGTTTGTGAATTCTAATCTATCATTTTCTTTAGTATTAATGTAATCCTTGTTCTTGGTCTTATGCTTGTCCACATGCTCTGATCCCTTTGACTCGATGCGAGTCGCTACTGACGTACGTACAAGTTTAATTAATTAATTTGGTAGAAGTAATAATTGAACTAGGAAGACTCAGCTGCTCCCAAATCATCATGTTCTCGCAAAGATGATAAGCAATCCATCCTTCTATTCCGGGAAAAAGGAGAAATCAAAAGTTTGCATGGATGCATCCATGGCAGTGTTTTCCAGTGGAGAGTTTGTAGTTTGTGTCGACTACAAGAACACATGAGATGTCTTTTAAGACATCAATCCAGTAAACATGATCTGTTTTGGATTCTCTTAATAAGAATTCATCCTAAGAACTTTAATTAGCGACTGTAATGTTTGATTCGCGCATGCAAATTAATTAACATGCATCGAAAAGAGGAAATATAAATTAATTAATTAACATGCACACCTGCGACGGGGATCTCGACGGCGAACTCCGTGTAGCAGAAGACGGAGAGCATGGCGGAGATGCCGGAGACAACGTAGGAGAGCACCACGGCCGGTCCGGCGTCCTGGCTCGCCTCCTGGCCGGTGAGCACGAATATGCCGGCGCCGATGACAGCTCCGATGCCGAACCAGATGAGGTCCCACCACGACAGGTTCTTCTTCATCTCGTGCCCGCTCCGCCGCCGCACCTCGTGCAGCTCCGCCTGCTCCTGCGACCGCGCCGTCAGCCGGTCCCGGAGCCGCGCCCCCGTCTGCCGCAGCGCGCGCCCGTAGCTCGCCCAGCTCCTGAACGACTCCTCCGGGAAGAAGTCCTCCTTGCTGCACCAACGCATCCTGCGCCTCCTCGTCGTCGTCGTGGTCGTGGCCGTCGCCATGCGCGCGCGTCCTTCTCGATCCTTATTTAATAATCTACGTAAACAATTGACCAGGAGAAATCAACAAGAAGATACATAAGACGTATACATATATATCATGCATGTTTGCATGATCACCAGTAACTAAAGAAGAGTGCAGGAGTCATTGAACTGGTTCAACTTAATTAGTTCATGCAACTATATATATATATATATATATAT
>LTAE01003543.1:0-36807 GCA_001647135.1 Pontederia paniculata
TTCTCCATCTCTGGTTGTAAGGGTGTTGCCTTCGGTCACTCATTCTCATCATCGGACAACCTCTCAAGTTTAGCCCTTTACTTCGGTCGTCCTCCCTTTATCTACCTATGATCCCTCTTCTCATGCATTATCCTTCAATATTGGTCGACCACTTCATATTCTTAGGACGACCTTTGCACACATGTAGTTCTTCTGAGATATCTTTCGTGTGCATAGGTCGTCCATTCCTTTAGCTTTGGTCGACCTATCAACTTCTGAACTTGAAATATCCTGTTTCAGAAATCAGCTCAACAAGTTCATTAGTACAAACTAAGTTCTCTTACAAATTTGTGATCATCAAAACACTCTAGGGATCCTAGATTCAACAAATATTTCTCACGCATGAATAATTGAATGATATATTACAATTTTTTATTTTTTAAAAAAATTATATTATTACTTTATTATTATTTTATTTTATGTGATTCTTGTATTATTTGAAATCAACTAAAGTTTAGACTATGTATTTAAAACAATATTAATATTGAGATGTAATGGAGTTGAAAATAAGAACATTCATAATTTTCAAGTCGACATTTAGCAATATTATTTTATATGCAAGAGGTTAAAATTATAATTATTTTAAAAAGTATGCTTTTACATAAAATTAAAAGTTTAGGATAAATAAGTAACTAAAGTAAAAATTTAGATTTTTTTATAAGATTTTCCCAGATGTCCTCGTATTAGTTGAAAATTTTAGTTTGGGTCTAGTTAATTACGATAAAATTGTGATAGGTACTGTAACACCCGCGATCCATTCAAGAAATTGTTCGCTTTGGGCCTATGACCCACACGAATTTAAAACTCATCTTAAATAGTAAATGAGAATGCTACATATAAGCCCATGACCGCCTTCGTGTTTTATCCATGTGAAACTAACTTTCATTCTCATCATCATCTTGGGACATATAAATAACTAACTCTTAATCATTCGTGACGCGTTTTAAATTCATGCGGACTAAGGGTCCAAAACGGACAATTTCATTAATGGGGATGGGGGCGTTACTGAAGGTATTAGAGCCAACCTCGCGTGCTCAATTGAATCATGTGGGTCGACTCAACAAGGACGTTGAGCCCCGAAGGGGAGAGGATTGTAAGGACCCAAGATGATGATGATAATGAAAGTTAGTCCCACATAGATAAAATACGAAGGTGGTCATGAGCTTATATGTAGCATCCTCCTTTATCATTCAAGACGCATTTTAAATTCGTACGGGCCAAGAGCCCAAAGCGAACAATATCTTGAATGGAACGAGGTCTTCAAAAAGGTATCAGAGCCAACCTCGTGTGCTCACTTGAACCATATGAGTCGACTCAATGAGGATGTTGAACCCCAAATGAAGGAAGATTTGTAAGGCCCCAAGATGATGATGAGAATGAAAGTTAGTCTCATATGGACAAAACACGGAGGTTGTTATGGGCTTATATGTAGCATCCTCCTTTATCATTCAAGACGTATTTTAAATTTGTGCGGACCATGGGCCCATACGGATTGCGGGTGTTACATATATCACTTTGTTTTTTTCCTAACAATCTATGACATTAAGAAATATAATGCGTTCTGATTTGCTAAACTTACTGGACGGACGCGGAACACAAATATAATCTTTTCAATAAGAATGCTTTCAGAAATATTAATCTTAATAATACAAAAACAATTATGTTAAAATATAAATATAAAAAGTATGCCCTTTTTCTAATCAATTAAGCTTTTTTAGATTCTTGAGAGTTCACCACACAATATATTTTAAAGGCTTGGATATTTGTATGGATCCGAGAAATAGGTGATAGAAAAGAATAGTAAAGTCCAGTAAAAGAAAAAAAAATGTGAGAAAAATGTGTTAGTTCTTCTTTTGAGAATGACAATTTTAATAACATTGCCTTTTTAACCTAAGTTAATTTTTATTGTCTTTAAAATGCACGGTAAATTGTGTGTAATCAGGATACCATAAAAATAAAAAAGAACCAAAGTAAACTCTCTTATTACACTACAAGAAATTTAATATTTTCTGACGGAATTTCTGACGGAAAAATAAGAAAAATCTGTCAGAAACCCCTTTTCTGACGAAAATTCTGACTGAAAAAAAATGTTAGAAAAAATCTCGTTGAAAAAATATTTCTTACGGATTTTGAGATCGTCAGAAATTCGGACGGTCATTTCTGACGGGCTCAAAACCCCTCAGAAATTCTGACGGACCCGAGGCCCGTCAGAATTTCTGAGGGCCAAAAAGCCCCTTAGAAATTCTGACGGGCCTCGAGCCCGTCAGAAATTCTGAGGGGCACTAGCAGCCCGTCAGAATTTTTAAAAAAATAAAAAAAATAATAATTTACAAAAAAGTTATATATATTTAAAATACTACATATAATTCCAAATATTTTAAATAATATATATTTTATTTTATATATATTTAAAATACTACACTCATTTTAATTAATGTATACCACTCATTAATTATAGATAATTAAAAAATATAGAATATTACAAAGGGATTACAAAAAGATTACATATGATTACAAAATATATTACAGAATATTACAAAAAGATTACATATGATTACAAAAAATATTACAAAAAGGAGGTTTTCCACTGGCCGATCTCGTCGCCGTAGAGCACATGAGAGAAGAGGGAGGAGGGAGGCCGACCGTCGGACGAGAGGAAGAAGAATGAGGAGAGAAGGAGGAGGGAGAGGAAGAGGGAAAAATGAGAAGAGGGAGAAGGAAGAGAGAAAAATGAAAAGAGGGGGAAAAATGTTAGGTGGAAAAAATAAGAAGAGGGGGAAAACGTAAGGAGGGAAAATTAAAAAGAGGAGAAAAACGTAAGGAGGGATAAAATTTTCACCCATTAGAGAAAATTTCTGATGGGTACAAAGACCCGTCAGAAATTATTAGACCCGTAATTTCTGACGGGTCTCCTCACCCGTCAGAAATTTCTGACGGGTCTGTTAACCCGTCAGAAAATTTCTGACGGGTATAATTACTCGTCAGAAATTTTTTGACGGTACTAATAACCGTCAGAAAATTTTTGACGGGCCTCTTCACCCGTCAAAAATTTTCTGACGGGTATTTTTGCCTGTCAGAATTTCTGTGGGGTATTTTTTCCTTCAGAAATATTGGCAGAAATTTCTGAGAGAATATATTTCGTCAGAATTTTCGATAAGAAAATTGAAATTTTCTTGTAGTGTTACTTTCCTTTATTTTTTTAAAAAAAATCCAAACAACATTTATTCCCATTTTTAATTGATTTCATTAATTAATTTGGCCATGAAAAGAATTCTTCCACGCAAGGTGCATGCATCAGCTATTACATACATGCCGACAGATTAAAAAGAGGATAAATATCGATATACGATTTTATTGCGACAGCTCAATCCACATTGCCTAAACATCACATGCTAATTGTACAAATAGTGAAGATATAAACGTAGTTATTAAAAAATGTAGCATTTAAAAATTACTTTGATCCCAAATTAATTGTGTACCGAGTCTATCGATCTTTGGTTACATCTTTTCAATTGCTCTCATCTTTCGATCTTCCCCTGTTCAGATGTTTTAACAATCAACATTAAAAACACAACAAGATTAAACTAAAACACAGTGAAATAGCTATAAATATATATAATCAGACAAGTAATATTGAAGATCTAATCACCAAATGTTATACATTACTTTTACAATATAAAATGACTGATATCACTCTCATTATGTACTTTTTAGCATTAATTCAGAAATTAGACAGATACACGTAATTAATTCTAAATCTTCTCAGTGATTTGATGCATGCACCAGTGCATCTTCTAATTAACTTATATCATTCAATTTAATCACGTTGTATATATATGAGATTCATTAACAATAAGAACAACAATAACAATGCATGCATTGTTATATATGATATAACCATATATAGTGAATCATATATGATATATCCATTTTATCCTTTAACATCTTTTTCACGTACTAATTAAATTGCATTAACTTCTTCAAGTGCATTATATATACTTCCTTTCTATAAGCGAGAAACCACCAATGCCGCCAATGGAAGTCGCCGCGCAGCCACTGGTCTTCGACGCGGCTGTCTTCAGCAAGAAGACTAAGATCCCCGACCAGTTCGTGTGGCCCAAAGAGGACACGCTGAAACCTGACGCGGCCGAAGAGCTCGTCGTGCCCCTGATCGACCTTGGCAGCTTCTTGTCCGGCGACCTCGACGCCGCGGCCGACGCCATCCGTCAGATAGACGAGGCGTGCAGGGCGCACGGATTCTTCCAGATCGTGAACCACGGTGTCGACGACGAGCTGATCGCGGCGGCGCACAGCGGGATGGATGAGTTCTTCACCATGCCGCTTGCCGAGAAGCAGAGGGCGCAGCGCAAGTCCGGCGAGAGCTACGGGTACGCCAGCAGCTTCACGGGCAGGTTCAAGACGAACCTCCCATGGAAGGAGACCCTCTCGCTCCAGTTCTCACCCCCTTCGCCCAGCTCCGGCAGGGTGGTTCAGGAGTACTTCGTGGACGCTCTCGGCGGAGACCTCGGACGCCTCGGGTAATCAACAATGTCCAAGACTTGAGATCACACAGTTCCGGTAAACTTGATCATATGATCATGTCATGCATGTCGTTGGATGTGTGCAGTGAAGTGTTTCAGGAGTACGCGGAGGCGATGGGCGACTTGTCGCTGCGGATCATGGAGGTGCTCGGCCTCTGCCTCGGAGTCGGACGGGCGCACTTCCGGGACTTCTTCGAGAGGCAGGACTCGATCGTAAGGCTCAACTACTACCCGGTGTGCCAGAGGCCGGACATCACCCTCGGCACGGGGCCGCACCGCGACCCTGTCGGCCTCACCATCCTCCACCAGCAGGACGACGTCGCTGGGCTGCAGGTCCTCACCGACGGCAAGTGGTGCACCATCGCTCCGACCCCCAACGCCTTTGTGATCAACATCGGCGATACCTTCATGGTACGTACGTACGTAGAAGACGTATACTTAACATGTTGTATCTCCTCCTCGACGTGCGTGGACAATTAACGTGTGCATGCATGCATATGCAGGCTTTGTCGAATGGAAGTTACCAAAGCTGCGTCCATCGAGCGGTGGTGAACGAGAAAAAGGCAAGGAAGTCGATGGCCTTCTTCCTGTGCCCTGCGGTCGACAAGATAGTCCGGCCGCCCGCGGCTCTGATCGACGCCGGGCAAGGCCAGATGTTCCCGGACTTCACTTGGCCGGCGTTCCGTGAGTATACTCAGAAACACTACAGATCCGACGTGAACACACTCGACGCCTTCGCCGAATGGATTCGCCAAGCCGATCAGAAAGAATGATTCATGCATGGCAGGATCGATCAAGTTATGCATTTATGCACTAACGAATTTGAAATTTTTAGATATCATGAAATAAGAGCCAAGTTATGCATTTATGCACTAACGAATTTGAAATTTTTAGATATCATGAAATAAGAGCTTATACAATTATTAATAATATCTTAGCAAGTTAAATCTTCCTGAACTATCTATCTAGACCAATTGGATTATCAGTAGTTAACTAATTCGATGGCAACACTGATTTGAAAATTAAACTCAATATTGCTAACTTTCATTATATATAGTCAACTTAATTAATTATGTCAATCAAATACAATGCAACAAATAAAAAAAATTATGTTCTAGTCGATCCGAGTGGAATATAATTTATTTGAATGTTAGAACTTGGAAGTATAGAGTAAATTTTTTTTACACTTTGCACCAAAATGATAGAGATCATAATTAATTAACATTTATGTTACATTGTTCTTGTTGCCTACGTGATCTCTATATGTAATCCTAATTCTTAAAATTGAAGCACACGTTGCAGCGGAGTAATGGGAGAAGTAATCAATTTCTTGCATTCCCAACAATATACATTACTGTACATATCAACAGACATGGCATCAACAGTGGTATCTCCTCGTCCCAAGTGCTTACTCACATAGTCCACATGATCTGTTGCCAAGGCACATTATTGTTTCCATAAATTTGGCTCCAACTTGTTAGCCGTCATCTTCTCATTCATAATTAAATTGTTGCATCCAATTAATTTGCTATAATTGTGTAATTTGCTGATGTCGCATCATATGACTCTTCGACTCACATCTTTGGTATGGATTGCAATAATGGACAAATGCCATTAAAGAAGAACTCCATACATTTAAAAAATAATAATGTATCGGGTATTAAAGTATATATAACAATCAGGATACTGCAAGATGACAATTTTAGCTTTGCGCGTTTGAAGCACCTTAAATTTTAATATATATCCATGATTAGGACACAACAAAAAGATAAGCTAAAATATTGTTTAACTTTTTATTTAGTATTCTCCACATGTGTATTGTGTAAAGCAAAAAGAAATGTTTCAAATATTCCATATTCTCATAAATAATATATTGCTCAGTGAAAGTTATAATATATTTATGATGAAATAAAGCATTCAAACTTCCTATTGTGATTGTTTGTTTTAGTTTCGGAGCTGAGACAATATCGATATGATGACTTCATAAATGGATAATTACTGTGAATATTTCTCTTTCATATGAAGTTCTGGATACATTTATATAGAGGCAGAGGTCTACTATTGCTATATTTAATTAGCTTACATATCCTTGTCCCACCGGTCAATCATGTCCTTTGAATCCACCATCTCTTTAACATGATCAATATGTGTTGAACATATATTCAGTAACGTGGCTCATATGCGTAGGTTTGATTGGATCAAAGAGAAAAAAAAAGTAACAAGCTTAAAAATTAATTTTATTTGGATAGTAACTTTTTGAAAAAAAGAAAGTAAAAAATTAATAATTCGCCTCTTAAAAAATATTTATTTCAATTAAAATTGAACAAAAGATAAATGAATTTATCTTCGTTACTCTTACTCTCATTATTTTTACTTTTCCCACCCTTCCTTTGGGCTCTTCTGTCCATAAATTGAGACATTTCTCAATCAGCAATCTTTGTAGAGGTAATATAAACTTAAAATTATTTAGGTTCATCGAATTATAATATAAATTATTTAGAAATATAGATTATCTATATATATTATCTAAGACAGGTGTCTATTCATATTATCATTAAAGTGATAATTTTATTTATATTTAATTTTCATATTCGTTCTTTCAAAAAAAAATTTATAAATAAATCGTCATATAATAATAACAACACAAATAATAATAATATAATATGATAATACATCGATGGCCATAATAAATATTATTTAAATAATGTTTATTTCATATTATATTACTTTTATTATATTATGAATAAAAATATAGCACTAGTTATTAATTATAAGTATTATTAATTAAACTAATATTTTTTAAGTCATATTATTAATTGTAAATATTATTTTATTTTATTTTGAAGGGTATTAATTGCTTAAATACATTAATTTTGAGTTTATAATTTAAGTTGATAAATTTCAATTAAATACTACAAAAAAAAACTTAATAATATTTATAAAGGGTATTTTGATAAAATAATGTATATTATTTAGTAATAATTTATATAGTAAGCATGATAACACTTGTATTATTTATATATGGTAAAGAGGGTAATGCACATTACTAATAATTTAATAGGTGATAATCCTTCTATATATATACATAATATAGATTATTAGGCAATGTTGAAAAGTAATATAGTAAACACCTTCTAAGGCTCATCCTCACCTTTCGAAAAAATTTCTCTTTTTGAGATTTTATTATATTACCTTTCAATATTACCTAATAATCTATATTGCTTAATAAAAATATTACTTATTACTAAATTGACAGTAATGTACATTACCTTGTTTACTATATATAGGTAATCTAGAGATTTAGATTATTAAGTAATATACATTTTTTACCAAAATTCTTTTATAAATGTTATTAGTTTAAAATTTTATATTATTAAATTGAAACTTATAAACTCAAATCATAGATTTGATAAACTAATGTATTAAATCATTAATATCCTTCAAATAAAATAATATATAATTAATATCAATAATAATAATATTATTAAAATTATTATTATTATCATTACTTATAATTAATAATTAGTGATATATTTTTATTCATGATACAATAATAGTAATATAATATTCTATAAATATTATTGAAATAATATTTATTATTGTTGGGAATATACGATGAGGGATCGACCAAGAATCAAAACAACTAATAAAACGAGAAAGGAAAATTGACACACAAATTTTTAACATGATAAAATTCTCTTGATCAATGTGAATAAGAGGGAAACATCTACGGGCAAAGGAGACCGCCACCAAAAAGTTTTCACTATGTCGAAGAAGCAGAGTACATCATAAAACACTAACCCTTATTTATAACGACTTAAGTCTTTTGTTACCGCCACAAATTCTCTTTTTTTCTCTCAATTTTTTTCACAATTTTGAGTACAAGTTATAATAATTTAAGGAACAACAACAAATCTCACATAACTCTCAAAATAAAAAGAAAATTCATCATATTCTCCTTTGTCAAATGACACTGATGGGCCTAACTTCCTCTTTGTGAGATGACAATCAAGTCCGAGCAGAATTTGAACATGGCAATAGGTAAGCTCTTTGTCATCATGTATGCAGGATTGTCATGAGTGATGATATTTTGAACTTGAACATCTTTCTTTTACACTATATCACGAATAAAATTGTATCTCACATCAATATATTTTGTCCTTTCATGATGCATCTGATCTTTTATAAGGTGTATTGCACTTTGGCTATCACTAGTAGCCTCCTCATTCATGTTGAATTCTCCAACTAATCCTCTCAACCAGATCGCTTCCTTTACGCTTCAGTAACAACCATATATTCTGCTTCAGTAGTGGATAATGCTACTGTCCTGCAAAATAGCTTTCCAACTAACAACATAATCACCAATAGTAAAAAATATAATCTGTAAGAGATCTTCTTCTATCAAAATCTCCTGCAAAATCTGAATCAACATAACAAATTAGACCAACTATACTCTTACCAAATTCTAAACACGCTTTAGAAGTGCTTCTTAGATATCGCAAAATTCACTTAACTGCTTACCAACGCATCTTCCCTGGATTAGATATGTATCTACTAACAACACTAACTGCATGAGATATATCTGGGCAAGTACAAATCATAACATACATAATACTATCAACTGCACTAGAGTATGGAACTTTTGACGTATATCTTATGTCATTATCTGATTGTGAAGAATATGAAGCTGAAAGTCTGAAATGTGTTGCAATATGGGTGCTAACTGACTTTGCATCATACGTTCAAAATAACTCCAAGACTTTTTCAATATATTTTTCTGAGAGAGAAAAAGTCTTCCTGAGTGTCTATCTTTAAAAATCTCCATCCCCAAGATTTTCTTAGCAGCTCCAAGATCCTTCATATCAAACTCAGAACTTAACTTAGCTTTCAAATCGTTGATTTCAAATACTTTTAGCTGTAATCAACATGTCATCAACATAGAACAACAAATAGATGAAGGATCTGTCAGCAAGCTGATGCAAATAAACACAACTATCATACTCATAAAATCAATGCCCAACATAAATGAGTTAAACCTTTTATACCATTGATGAGGAGATTGTTTGAGTCCATACAAGGACTTCTTAAGATGACATACATGACCTTCTTTACCTTCAACATGGAAACTCTCTAGTTGCCCCATGTATATATCCTCTTCAAGATCACCATATAAGAATGTTGTATTTACATCTAGCTATTCAAGTTCAAGATTATGCATAGCAACAATAGCAAGTAAAGTACGAATTGAAGTATGTTTTACAATTGGAGAGAACACATCATGAAAATCAATTTCCTCCAACTGACTGTAGCCTTTTGCAACCAACCTTGCCTCGTACTTAGTGTCTTCATTACTAGGTCCTTCCTTCTTCTTAAACATCCATTTTCAACCAACAATCTTCTTATTAATTGATGGTTTCACAAGCTCTCAAGTGTCATTCTTTTGAAGAGACTCCATCTCCTCTTGCATAGTCATTACCCATATGGTGTAATATGGAGCTTGTATAGCTTCTTTATATGTGGAAGGATCGAGAAATTCAAAATTTTCAGCAACACAGCATAAGCCACCAAGTCTTCAAAACACAATCTTTGTTGTGCCTTTGTTTCTCTCGTCTTAAATCTTTGTGGTGCCTTTGTCACGAGCCAACATATATTGTTGTTGAGCCTCAGGAGAAGCTTGAACTTCAAGAGCAACATCTCTAGTTTCAACATCTTTATTCTCATCAGAATAATTGATAAATTTCAGCTCCACCTTCTCCAAAGCATTTTATTTTTCTGTATCATTAATCACAGACAATTCTTTTCTCGAGTGAAACATATCAAAAGTAACATCTCTACTCAAAATATTTTTTTTAGTTTCAAAACACCATAATCTATAACCTTTAACACCAGATTTATAACCAAGGAATATGCACTTTCTAGCTCTAGGTTCAAGTTTTCCATCATTTACATAAGTATATGCAGGACAATCGAAAACTCTCATGTGAGTAATTAGGAGGACTAGTTGACCATGCTTCTTCAGGAATCTTCAAATCCAATGATCGATGGGGGATCGATTGACAAAATGACATATCAGGTTAATAGCTTTTGCCCAGAAATTCTTTCCTAATGCTGCATTTGATAACATGCATCGAGCTCTTTCAAGTAGAGTTATGTTCATTCTTTCTGCGATACCGTTCTGTTGTGGAGTCTTTACAACTGTGCGGTGTCTTACAATACCTTCTTTCTCACATAAGTCATTAAATTTTGAATCACAAAACTCCAGTCTATTATCTATTCTCAGTCTCTTAACAACTTTTTCAATTTATTTTTCTAACAAAGTTTTTCATAACTTAAATGTCTCAAAGACATCATCTTTATATTTCAGAAAGTAGACTCAAACTTTTCTAGAGAAGTCATCAATAAATATAATAAATATAAGCAAATATCTATTACCTCCCTTTGAAGGAACTTGAGAAGGACCCCATAAATATGAATGGATGTAATCTAGGATTCCCTTCGTCCTATGAATTGCCGAATTAAAATTGACTCTCTTTTGCTTTTCGAAAATACAATATTCACGTAATTTTGCTTTTCGACCGTCGATCGGGGCCTAGTCCGGTCCTGGTTCGATGGAAAAATCGGGCACCTAATTGGACCGGTCAAAACCGGTCAAAAATCGGAAAAATAATGGTTGAACCGCTTGAACCAGTCATTTTGATGAACCGGCCGGTTCAAATAAAAAAAAACAAAAATAAAAACTGGGTTGACTTAAGAGAAGTGGGCTTTGGGTTAACTGGGCCATGAAGAAAGGTTATAATTCAAGGCATTTTACATCAGTTTTTGTTTTTTTTCTTTTTAATTATAAAAGAATTTGTTTAGCTGATATTTATTTTTTGAATAAATAATTATTAAGATATATTTTATTAATAATTTTTATATCAAATAAAATGTTAATTGATCATATCTTTTAAAAATAAATTTATTTTTTTTTCATATTTAATCATTCATTTGTGATTCATTATGTAAATTATAAATCATATTTTAATTTAATATTTTTTTAGTAGTATCTGGTTCGATCGTCCGGTTTAATCGGTTCGACCGGTTAAACCTGACCCGAATGTTCTTCGGGGTCGATGTCCGATCCGGTTCTGACAACATTGGATGAAACAACTATTGAACATGTTATAATCAAACTGAGAAGAATATACAAGCTACCAATTTTTTAGTCTTTCATCAGCACAAGAGCACCCCGAAAAATCTTCATTTCATTTGACTCTATAACAACTTTGCAACCATTTGAGTCCAAAGCACTCAGAGAAATGAAATTCTTTTTCATATCAGGGACATGTCTGACATCTATTAATGTTCGGATAGCTCCACCTTCAATCATCTTGTATGTGGAGAACCAATCCTTATTAGGACACATATGATATGAGCATCCAGAATCGAGAATTCATTCATTTGAAGTCTAAATTTATTAGTCGTTGTCACAATCAAAACATCTTCATTTTCACTTTCGGGTACACTAACATCTACTACATATAGCTTCTGATTTCCCCTATCATTGCTCTCATTTAACTTCTTATTTTTATTTTACAATTTGTAACACTCTGCCTTAATATGACCATTTTTTTTGCAATAATTGTAGATGTTATCTCTATGCTTCGATTTAGATCTGGATCTATCTTGATTCGGATTTTTTCTTTGATGTTTGCCTCTTGCGATCAAACCTGAGGCATGTTCATCTGATTTGTTGTTGGATCCCAATTCATTGTCCAATTTTTTCTTACTCAGAAGTTTGCCTTTTACATCATCAAAAGTAAATTTGTCCCTACCGTAGATCATAGTTTCTTTAAAAGTTTTATATGAAGATGAAAAATAGCATAAAAGTAATAACGCCTGATCTTCATCATCAACCTTAGCATATACGTTTTTCAAATCGTTGATTAGGATAACAAACTCACTAATATGAGATTTGATCGATATACCCATACGAAAGGTGTACAATCGCTGCTTCAACACAAGTCGATTTGCTAGCGTTTTTGTCATGTCCAAAGTCTCCAACATTAACCATAGATCTACCGATGTCTTCTCCGTAAGAACTTCCTGAAAAACATTGTTCGTCAGGCATAACTAGATCGCGAACATGGCTTTCTCCCCAAGTTCCTCCCAGACGGACGTCTCTATAGTATCTGATTTCTTTCCTGATAACGTCTTCCTCAATCAGTTCCGAACCAAGATAGCAAACATCCAAACTAGCCATAAACTGAAATTTGTATTATCGTCAAACTTCTCGATGTCAAATTTCGTTGTAGTCATCGTCAAAAAATTGATTGCAAAAACCCTCGTGCTTTGATACCAATTTGTTGTGAATATAGGGCGAGGGATCGACCAAAAATCAAAACAACGAATAAAATGAGAAAGAAAAATTGACACACATATTTTTAATGTGGTAAAATCCTCTTGATCAATGTGAACAAGAGGGAAACATCCACGGGCAAAGGAGACCACCACCAAAGAGTTTTCACTATGTCGAAAAAGCAGAGTACATCATAAAATCTTAATCCTTATTTATAACGGCCCAAGCCCTCCGCTACCGCCATAGATTCCTTTTTTTCTCAATTTTTTTTCACAATTTTGAGTACATGGTATAATAATTCAAGGCACAACAATAATTATTATAGTATATTATTATTATTATTATTATTATTATTATTATTATTATTATTATTATTATTATTTGTGTTGTTATTATTATATGGTATATGTTATTGTGTTATATTTTATTTATAAAAGATTTAGAAGGGCGAATATTAGAACTAAATATAGACAAAATTATCACTTCGGTGGTAATTTAGAAAGACAACCCTATCATGGGTAATCTTAATTGTCACTTCATAGGCAATCTACATTGCTAGACAATCTCGATTGCCTACAAATTAGAATAAGTAAAAAGTGTAATCTAGTTGACCTATATAATTTAAAGTGTGATGGACGGTAATGGAGTGTAAAATCAGTGATCCTCCATTTATTCCTAAATTACCAGAAATGGTCTTCAGATACATATGTTAATTTTTATCTTTATCTCTAAAAAAATTATTATCCAAGTAAGGTTAATTTTTATCCCTTCATTACTCTTCTTTCCCCTCAATCCAAATACATCTTTAAACAATTATCAACATTGTGCCTTTCAAAGACTTGCTTGCAAGAATAAACATATTATTGCCTTTTAGAGATCCTGAAAATGTAAGAACAATCGTTTAAGAATGTTCAAACTTCTTAACATTAGGTCCACAATATTGTACAAAAAATCAATATATAATCATTCACCCATCAAGGAAATAAAACATATGCCCTACTTGAATGTTACCCAACATCGACCTACAGTAGTGTATAATATTCAAATAACAATGACAAAAGAGAGATAAATTTGCATTTCCTTCTTACAAAAAAAATGGCTTGCAAGTTGTTGATGATTTGCCAACAATTTAGTGTCAACAACTGGTATTCACAAGCTCATTGAGCTAAAATCATACATAAATTGAAGGTACAATCTCTTGTAAAATAAATAAACAAAGATGTAAATGAAGAAACAATAAAAAATGAAATAATAAAATTAGAATAAAATCATAAACATGATAACATAATTTTCATGGATTGTTTCTAAAGATCGGGTCTCTAAGGTGATTCATCATTTTATTTCCTCCTTCAGCTTCGCATTCCTATTAACAACAATATCTAATTGATACTATGATAAAACAACAACATAATTATATACGTGACAAGTTGGTAAAAAAGGAAAGTAATGTATAGAAGTAAACAAGAAACTTCCAACTTACAAATTCACGAATAAGTAACATATTTACCTCATAATCATATCCAAAGAAAGAAGTTCCTTCCATTGGCTTGCCCAATTGTCACATGGAGTGTGACACAATGATCCAATGAAATATCAGTTGCTAAAATCAATCTCTCTCCCACCTTCTTGTCTTTATTATGATAAGCAATGATACAAATTGGAAAGCCATGAAAGTGCAACCCTGGAAAATATAACGAGTCAGATACTAACAAAAAATGTAAAACACTTGGTTAATCATTCTTGCAATAGTGTAAGTTAAGTTGTCATGTCGACTTCTTAGTAGTTTTACATATCTTAATTTACCCCCATCCACACCCTCACCGCAACCCGACCCTAGAAACAACAAAATCATTTCCACTGATCATTCATGAAAAAGGAGAAAAAATGTTGTTCAAAAGACAAGGTAAATATCAAGAAAAAGAACTAATATAAAGTAATAAATACGCTAAGGCTGAAATCTTGATTTATTTTATTGTAAAAGAGTATGATGAGTTTGTTGAGCATGTATGGCCATTGCGTAAAATACTTGTCCAATTGCGAATAGGCCATACAAAATCCCCTCATTCTCCATATATGATCAAAGTTTGCCCAGAAACTTTCTTCTCCACTGATAGACAATATTTCAACATCCATTCAATTTCAAAGAACTCCCAACAAGTAGGTACTTGTATGATAGTTAAAAACAAGTGAAAGTGTGTAAACCTGTTGTCCAATTACAAATATGTGATACAAAATCCCATCCTCCTAGACGTGACCAAAGTTTGTTTCAAAACTTTTTCCCCACAAATAGATAAATTTTCAGTATCCATTAGATTCCAAAAAAAAATTCAACTAGTAGGATTGTAGGAACCTACATGATAATAACGAAACAACTGAACACATGAAAACTCAAATTAAAAAAAATGTAGGAATATTCAATCACAATCAAATGACAACTAGATGAAAAGATAATTAAATGGAAATAAAACCTCAACGAAAGGAACATTCAATTTTGATGCAGCACAATCAAATGCTCGACTACTATGCATAGACCATGCAAGTCCCTAAATAATACAATAAAAGGATTAAATTATTGTACAAAAATATTCGATTTTAGAAACTTACGATTGATCAAACACTTGCAATAAAATGGATATAGGTTTCCTAGTTGACACCCTCTTCAAAGTATGGAATCACTGCTTATGCATTAGCAACAATAATTGCTATAGAATTAGATGGCATTATGAAAATATTTCTTCCCATGATTATGTTTCTATCGCTATCACTTGAAAAAATGTCTTTTAGCATGTGACTTATCTTGGTTAAGATCTTACTAATAATGATCAAAGTACAAGTCTTAGACCAAGAAAATATATGGTCCATGGCTGTAAATAAAATATTTAGAACAATAAACAATTTTGTGATGAAAGCAAGATACATCATTGATAAGCTTCAATATCATGAATTTGCAGTTCATCTTCACTTCTATGTTAATACCAATATCATTATGATAACCATGCATAGACCACCGTGACATCTTCATTTGAATATGCTAAGAACCAAGAACAAAAATAAAAAATCAAATAAGAAACACCACAAAACGTAGATTTTACGTGTTTTGAAGATAATTTTTTTTTATGTTAATGGCCATCACAGAGGTTTCTTTTACCATTTTTAGTGTTGGAACCACAAAATACATCATGACAAGAAAACATGTATAGTGGGCGGCATCCTATAGAAAAATATAAGAAATTACTTATGTGTTCTCAGAAAAATTCTCAAGGTGAAACTCGAACTTCAAGCATGGCTCATCCTTTGCAAACCCCATGCAACTCATTGTGCAGTTGGTTCCACAAAAGTAGGGATTAATAATTAATCTTTATCTGAACCTTCGATGGAAAAATAAGGATGATTGCTTAGGTGTACACACATCCTACAAATATTTTTCATTTGAAATATAATTCTACATAACAAGCTGCAGTACACGAAACTACAAACTGCATGCTACTATACCATCATCATACCATCACTTGGTGCATCCTCAAAATACATGATATTAACAAGATCGTTAGCATACCTATTTGAGAATCAAGAATTACATGAGAAATTCACTACAAATATATCATGAGCTAAATAATATGATTTTTTTTGTGTAAGATTAAGATCTAGATTCCAATGACCAATTCCTCTGATGGTTTTATTAAGAATGTAGCCCTGAAGAAAAAAACATTAGGGATAAGAAAAAAAAGCTATGAAGTACTCTTATAGTTAAAATTGGTAGTGGTTTAAACCGGATTATCACTGAATCTTCCCACAAACATAGATTTAGTATATGCACCTATCACTGCATGCATGACATCAAATAGAGATATGATGGATGAAGTTTGGTACTTTGATCATTAGTAAATTTTATTTTTGTAAACGGGAAAAAACAATGTCCAACAAGATGTTAATGTATCTTTTTTGTAAGATAATATGTCATACATATATATATATATATATATATTAAGGTGCGAATAAAAGCAAAAAGATCAACTACTTCTAGAGATAAACACAAAGGATAATGTGAGAAATGAATATTTTATATTTTTGACATCCAATATAAGAGAACTCTATTATTAATATACCATGTCATACATAAACATTCATTTTAATTTTTTTTAAAGGACGATTAGAAAGAATGCAAAGGTCATATGAAAGCTCAAAATTTATAGATAATCAAGACCAAGATGAAAGAGGCGAGAGAGAGAATCAAGGTTCTAAATATACGGATGGGATCCCGAACGATGCCTGATCTATCTTTATAGTCGTATACCCACCATCGTCTACCCTATCATTTTTTATTATTCGCCGATGCATTTTCCTGTTGATTGCTCTCCCAGACGATGCAACTTTCCATTTAGTTCTCACCACGGATCCAATGGTTGTCGTCAGCCTGGCGTCACGCAGACACTTCTGTCTAGCAGAGTGTGTGATCAACCTAACATTCCGCCAACACGCGTCATTGGTCAATACAACAATCTCCCACTTGACTGTCAAGGTCACGATGCTACCACTCCCACCACCACTATTCGTGCATAATCTAATTTGATCATGTCTTGAAGTTTCACTATCTGGGAATACTTCACACTTACTCAAATAAATATTCTTGAATCCCATCAAGTCCACGTACTTGATAAAAGATCTGGTTTCAATTCCCTTTGTAAGAGAATCAGTCAACATGTCACTCATAAGCACGTAAGTTATCGTCACTTTCTTCTTATCTACTATATCCTAAATATAAAAGGACGATTAGAAAGAATGCAAAGGTCATATGAAAGCTCAAAATTTATAGATAATCAAGACCAAGATGAAAGAGGCGAGAGAGAGAATCAAGGTTCTAAATATACGGATGGGATCCCGAACGATGCCTGATCTATCTTTATAGTCGTATACCCACCATCGTCTACCCTATCATTTTTTATTATTCGCCGATGCATTTTCCTGTTGATTGCTCTCCCAGACGATGCAACTTTCCATTTAGTTCTCACCACGGATCCAATGGTTGTCGTCAGCCTGGCGTCACGCAGACACTTCTGTCTAGCAGAGTGTGTGATCAACCTAACATTCCGCCAACACGCGTCATTGGTCAATACAACAATCTCCCACTTGACTGTCAAGGTCACGATGCTACCACTCCCACCACCACTATTCGTGCATAATCTAATTTGATCATGTCTTGAAGTTTCACTATCTGGGAATACTTCACACTTACTCAAATAAATATTCTTGAATCCCATCAAGTCCACGTACTTGATAAAAGATCTGGTTTCAATTCCCTTTGTAAGAGAATCAGTCAACATGTCACTCATAAGCACGTAAGTTATCGTCACTTTCTTCTTATCTACTATATCCTAAATATAAAAGGACGATTAGAAAGAATGCAAAGGTCATATGAAAGCTCAAAGTTTATAGATTCAAGACCAAGATGAAAGAGGCGAGAGAGAGAATCAAGGTTCTAAATATACAGATGGGATCGCGAACGATGCCTGATCTATCTTTATAGTCGTATACCCACCACGTCTACCCCATCATATTTACTATTTGCGATGCATTTTCTTGTTGATTGCTCTCCCAGACGATGCAACTTTCCATTAGTTCTCACCACGGATCCAATGGTTGTCATCAGCCTGGCGTCATGCAGACACTTCTATCTAGCAAAGTGTGTGATCAACCTAACATTCTGCCAACACGCGTCATCGGTCAATACAACAATCTCCCACTTGACTGTCAAGGTCACTGTTCTATCACTCCCACTATTCGTGCATAATATAATTAGATCATGTCTTGAAGTTTCACTATCTAGGAATACTTCATACTTACTCAAATAAATATTCTTGAATCCCATCAAGCCCACGTACTTGATAAAAGTTCTGGCTTCTATTCCCTTTGTAAGAGAATCAATCAACATGTCACTCATAAGCACATAGGTTATCATCACTTTCTTCTTATCTACTATATCCTAAATATAGTAATACTCAATCTCAATATACTTTATTTTTGAATTGTTGGCTCCACTATATATCAAGCTTATCGCAACTTTATTATGACGTTACATTAGGAATTGTCCTCTAACTATATCGAGTCCTAGCTCAAAAAAAATGCCTAAGCCATATTGTATTACAAATAATATATTCATTCTATGTGTGTCTAGCCACACATCTCTATGTCTTGCTACCCCAAGAAATGACTACACTACTCAAAAGGAACAAGTGATCTGATACAGACTTTTGATCGCCTCTATCATTGTTGAAATACATCTGCTACTCTAGTGTCTCGAGTGTATCAGCTTGATATTTCGATCTCAATTGTACTATGTCATTCATATATTGTAGTATTCTCTTAATGATTTCCTAATAGACCTTCTCAAGATTACTTTGAAATATGCTAACTAAGCTTATCGCGTAAGCTAAATTGAGTCTTGTACAGAGTATTGCATACATTAGACTCCTCATCGATTCTAAATAGGGCTCTTTAAAGGTTTTTGTCCTGCATTGGTACATTGACTTTTACTAAGTATTTTCCCATTACTAGCGATGTCCGTGCAAAATTACTATTTTGCATCTCAAACCTCTTAATATTTTATTAATGTAAGTTTTTGACTTAAACTCAAATTTCTTGAATTTCTGTTATGGCTAAATCAAATGCTCAATACATAGTATGTTTTTCTCATGTCTGTCATTTGAAATTACATGCTCAATTTATCATTGACCTTATTAAGTATCTCTACATCATTTTCGGCAAGCAATTATTATCCACACACAGTGATATTATCATAAAATTGCTCATATTTTTTTATGTATACATATGCTTCAATTTGTTCATCCTTAAACCAATTGAACTATCATCTAATAGAACTTCAAGTGCCCATTGTCTAGATGATTATTTTAATTCGTACAATAAGTTTTGGACTTTATAAACTTTATTCTCTTGATCCTTTACCTTAAATTCTTGGGTCGTCGCATATATACATCTTTCGACAAGTTTTCATTCAAAAAAGTTGTCTTCACGTCCATTTGGAACAACTCTAAATTTATATATTTCACTATCGCTAAGATTGTCTTAAATGACACAAACTTAACTACGAAAGAATAAGTCTCCTGAAAATTTATTATGACTTGCCAAGTATAATGCTTGGCCATCAATTTCGCCTTTTGTCTATTAAGAAAATCATTAGCCCAATACTTTGTTTTGAATATACATTTTCACCTTATGGATTTTCTACCTTCCGGCAAATTAATCACATAATGTCCATGCTCCAATTTTATTAGTTGAGCCCATTTCAGCTTTTACGACAATCGATCAATATGTGCGGTTTACATCCAAATTTTTGAAGATAGCCCAATGCTGACTTTCTGCCATTCTACAATTTGTATGGCGTTGATTATGTGAATTTGGTGGGAATTCAATTTTATATGTAACTCATGGTCATCATTGTCTCGCACTAAAAGTATTTTGACAAATTCGAGTGAGACAATATACACCTCACTATAATCATCAGAGTCTTATTATTTTTCTCTGCCACATAATTTCGTTGTCACGTATATGACATCGTAGCCTGCCTATATATGACATATGAAATGTAGTAGTTCTCAAATTCTTGAAATGCATACTCTTCTTCTTTGTTTGTCCTTAAACACTTTATAAGTTTTTATAATATTTTCTCTATTGTTGTCTTGTAACTCTTGAAAGTCTTAAAAACTTTTAGCTTTCTCTTTAAGAGGTAGACATAATGGTATCAAGAGTAGTCATCAATGAATGTAATAAAGTACTCTTTACTTTTATACGTAGGAACACTCATGACCATAAATATCTTAATGAACTAGTTCCAACAATTTAGTTGACCTTGTCTCATTAGAAAATGAAATTTTTATCATCTTTTCTCTCAAGCAATGCTCACAAGGCATTATTTTTGTACCAAAAATATTGAACATTAAGTTTCGTATTCTTTATTTGTTTCATTTTTTAATTTCTAGGATGTCCTAAAATCTTATACCAGAGATCATACTCAGGCAAATAATACCGAGTATACTCGGAAGAGTATTTTATTTCATAACTCTTAATTACATTATGACAGAACATGTCATGATGGGGCACATATATACCTTCAGTTGCATACATATTTTCATGTTCTTGCCTATAGTGATCCGACCACTATAAAATCTAACTTCAAAGTCCTTTTAACAAAAACAAAAATCAAATTACGTCTTATTACTAATGCGTACAATACATTCTTGAGTATCATAAAGTTGTCAACAAGATCCAACTTATACTCAATGATACCCTCACATACAGGTATGTGTTGTTGCTTCATATAGATCATTTGTTCCTCTTTTGACAATCCTTTGAAGTCTATAAGACCCTTCTTAGTTTTGGCAATGTGACGAATCACACCCAAGTCGATCCCTCACCCTTATTAAGTTCTTTTTCATATACATTAATATGAAGATTCTTGCCTTCTCGTCACCAAACTTGGCTAAATCGAATGCTCAATATATAGTATGATTTTCTCATGTTTGTCATTTCAAATTACATGCTCAATTTATCATTGATCTTATTAATTATCTCTACATCATTTTCGGCAAGCAATTATTATCCACATACAGTGACATTATCATAAAATTTGCTCATATTTTTTTATGTATACATAATGATTCAATTTGTTCGTCCTTAAACCAATTGAACTATCGTCTAATAGAACTTCAAGTGCCATTTGTCTAGATGATTATTTTAATTCATACAATAAGTTTTGGACTTTATAAACTTTATTCTCTTGATCCTTTACCTAAAATTATTGGGTCGTCGCATATATACATCTTTCGACAAGTATTCATTCAAAAAAGTTGTCTTCACGTCCATTTGGAACAACTCCAAATTTATATATTTCACTATCGCTAAGATTGTCTTAAACGACACAAACTTAGCTACGAAAGAATAAGTCTCCTGAAAATCTATTATGACTTGCCAAGTATAATGCTTGGCCATCAATCTCACTTTTTGCCTATTAAGAGAATCATTAGCCCAATACTTTGTTTTGAATACACATTTTCACCTTATGGATTTTCTACCTTCCGGCAAATTAAACACATAATGTCCATGCTCCAATTTTATTAATTTATCCCATTTCAGCTTTTACAACAATCGATCAATATGTGCGCTTTACATCCCAATTTTTGAAGATGGCCCAATGCTGAGTTTCTGTCATTCTACAATTTGTATGGCGTTGATTCTATGAATTTGGTGGGAATTCGATTTTATATGTAACTCATGATCATCATTGTCTCGCCCTAAAAGTATTTTGACAAATTCGAGCGAGACAACATACACCTCACTATAATCATCAGAGTCTTATTATTTTTCTCTGCCATAATTTTGTTGTCACGTATATGACATCGTAGCCTGCCTATATATGCCATATGAAATGTAGTAGTTCTCAAATTCTTGAAATGCATACTCTTCTTCGTTGTTTGTCCTTAAACACTTTATAAGTTTTTATAATATTTTCTCTATTGTTGTCTTGTAACTCTTGAAAGTCTTGAAAGCTTTTAGCTTTCTCTTTAAGAGGTAAACATAATGGTATCAAGAGTAGTTGCCGATGAATGTAATAAAGTACTCTTTACTTTTATACGTAGGAACACTCATGACCATAAATATCTTAATGAACTAGTTCCAAGAATTTAGTTAACCTTGTCTCATTAGAAAATGGAATCCTTATCATTTTTTCTCTCAAGCAATGCTCACAAGGCATTATTTTTGTGCCAAAAATATTGAACATTAAGTTTTGTATTCTTTATTTGTTTCATTTTTTAATTTTTAGGATGTCCTAAAATCTTATACCAGAGATCATACTCAGACAAATAATACCGAGTATACTCAGAAGAGTATTTTATTTCATAACTCTTAATTACATTCAGACAGAACAGGTCATGATGGGGCACATACCTTCAGTTGCATACATATTCATGTTCTTTCCTATAGTGACCCGACCACTATAAAATCTAATTTCAAAGTCCTTTTAACGAAAATAAAAATCAAATTACGTCTTATTACTAATGCGTCAAATACATTCTTGAGTATCATAAAGTTGTCAACAAGATCCAACTTATACTCAACAATACTCTCACATACATGTATGTGTTGTTGCTTCATATAGATCATTTGTTCCTCTTTTGACGGTCCTTTGAAGTCTATAAGACCCTTCTTAGTTTTGGCCATGTGACGAATCACACCCAAGTCGATCCACCACCCTTATTAAGTTCTTTTTCATATACATTAATATGAAGATTCTTGCCTTCTCGTCACCAGACTTTCTTTATTCCATGGCTGCTACATGAGCTATCTTCCGCTCGTCAAAAACTCCTTCTAGAAGCATTGATGGGGTGACATCAACATAGCTTCGCAATGAATTAAGTCATATCTAATCATATGACTCAGAGTGCCATATAGTTGGCACTTTTAAAATAGTCCATTTTGGCTAGTTTCACGGTCATAAATTTTGACATTTTTTCTACAAAATAAAATTTCAATAAAAAATAAAATATATTAATAAAAAATTTAAATAATTAAATATTTTGTATGCCAAAAATACTTTGAATTTTCAAAAAATAATTTTACAAAACTTTTTTATCCAAACTTTCCAAAAAAAATATTAAAAAATGTTATAAAAAATATACCAAAAATAAATTATAATTTGATTGAAATAAATCTGTTTATTTCAAAAAATTATGATGAAATAATGATAATTTCAATAATTGTATATCCCAAAATTATGTTTTAAAAAAAATTAAAAAAATTGCAAAGTAAAAAAAATCAAAAAATATCTTTAATATTTTGCAACATCGAAAAAAAAGTTTCCGGCAGAAATATTTTCTTCGGCAAAAATGAATTTAAAAACTTTTAAATGTTATTCTGAGAAAAATATACCATTACCAAGCATATATATTTTGAAAGTTTCAAAAATACCTTTCAAATTTATGAATAAATTTTGAAAATATGTCATATATATATATATATATATATANATTAAGCTCAAATAATGAATAAAAGATCCGACAGTTAGGATCGATATCGACAGGAGAGGTGAAGAACATTGTTCATCATCTTCTCCACTTGATCGTATCATTCATCGGTGACATGGGAAGACGACGGCAACCGGGGAAGCTTCAATCAGACCGTTTGAGTGTCCATGAGGGTTCAATGGCCGGGTGAGAAGTCGTATGAGTCGTCAATTTCTCGGGAAAGTGCACTGTTCAGTCTCCTCATCAATGATGTTGCATTACAAGGGGAAGGTCGCACCGATCATCGCAGCAGCAATTAGACATCGACGACAATCGAGGAGGCATCAACAACATGGAGAGATAGAAGCTAGATGAGAGCGAGATGGAAGTGAAGCATTGAGCGACATCTAGCGGACTAGCTCACCGACACTCTAATACCAATTGAAAGAGGTGAGATAGAGAGAATTATGGTTATGGGGCTCCTGAACGATGATTGTTATATTTTTATAGTCATATATCCGCCATCGTTCACCCCTGTCATTTTTGGATGTTCGTGATGTGTTTTCCTGATTATTGCTCCCTTCGACGACACCACTTTCCATTTACATTATCACCACATTTTGCACACGACTCCAACGACCGACAATAGACTAGCACTATGTGGATGCTTCTATTTGGCCAAGTGCACGATCAACGGTGACATTGTGCAGGCGCATATCATTGAGCTAGAACACCAATCGCAGAGATGACCTCGTCAGTCATTACAATACAAGATCACTCTATATCACGCAAGGAGTGTTGGATCTAGTTTAGCAAAGTTATCAAACCAATAGTGTAAACGAAGAATCTTAATAAGCTAAATATCGAGTACATTTTGCACATATAGGAGTTTGTAGTTATATAACTTATAAATTACACAACGATAAGTTAGCTTTATACTATAACTCATATCTATCTCCATTTATTCCCCAAAAAAAAAAAACAAGGTCCATGACCTTAGTCAAATTTTCATATCATTTTAGCTCCAACTTTGAAGAGACTAATGTCTAAAATATATGCTATTTTATTATAGAATATGAAGTTAAAAAAAGAAATTGAAAGTAAAAAATGTTCTAAGTTTATGAATTTAAAATATCACACTAGTCAAAATTAATATACTTTAGCAAGATTTATATGCAAACAATTAATATTAAAAAAAATTAATGTTGAACACATGGACTATATGAATTTCTACAAGTGACCTTTAAGCCTAAATAAATTTGCAAAAGGTCCATAATGCATTTTAAGTGATGAGATTCCGTTAATCTATTTTTGGTTACATGATTTTCTTATTTAGGAAATAAGAACGATCAAACAAACTACATATTATCATGATAAATATGTGTCGATGAAGAACTATTGAAAATACATAATAATGTTACAAATAAAAAAAATGGGAAACATAGCATAAATTGCTAATCTAGATGATTAAATGTTCTTTTGGGTATTCAAATGTTTGAATATTGGTAGGTTGTATTCTCTTGATTGAATATTTCAATAAACATTTGATGTTGAATTGGGATTCATTATTGTTACATATGTAAAAGTACTGACGTTGAAACAACAAGAATGAAATAACTAATAACGATCAGGAAAACAATAACTTTCTTTAATCATAGGAATGATTTGAATGGTACATGACATGCGATAAATCACAAAAACTGAAAGCATATCGAAATTTGTTACCATAAATCTCATTTAGGATTGATTCATGTTTAGGTTGCCCAATGTTAGAATTGAATTGAACACAATATTCTAAAAAAGTGTTTATGAGAAATATCTATTCGTGAAGAAGAAATGTTTAGATTCTTGAGGAAGAATTAATTGGAATTGACACAAAATATTAAAGAAGTATTAGTTCAAAGTTTCTACTCATGAAAAGAAGATTTAAAATGCTTAAGGAAGGACTAAGTCTTTAAGCAAAAAATTAGACCAATCAATCATGAATATAAATAGTAAATTTAGAAAAACCGCATTCACACGAAGCAATTGAGACTAGAGCCAAACAACTACTTGTCAAATTTGAGTTGAAAAAACTATGCAAGGTGCAGAAACTAGAGACACTTTAATTAAAATTCGCAAACCTTAAGACCTTAGTCGTATTGTCCACCAGGATCGTGACTTGCGAAATTGTTGTGCTTATTATAAAACCATGATTAACTATTAAAGAAAGTTAATATGCTGAAGAACAACTAAAAGTCTAAATAAATTTAGTAAGAAAGTAAAAAAGTATTTACAAGATAAAGAACTTAATGAAACATACATTTTGTTTGGAATTACTACAAAACCGACATAAATTGATATAAAACTATCTTTGCTCTTGAACATTTGAACTTAAAGTTTGTATTACGAAAAATATTATACATAAATAAGAAAAAGAATGCTACAGAACTTCAATGTTCTACATATTTTAAGAACATATATTTTCATCATGTATACAATAGGAGAATGTAAACTCTTAGATTTCCTACTACAAAATGGATTTGAAAATTGACAAACATATATGTGGTAATATATGAATCTCAAACTATGACCCCTCAAAAGTTATGAATCTATAACTAATGAAAGTTACACTCATAAAACTAGTATATACAATTAAAAGTCTCAAATGGAATACCTCCTCACAACTTTTGACCAAATAAGATATGACTTTGTAAATGAAAGATTAGAAAATTAAAAATAAACAATGAGTATCTTTCCTACGTCATTACAATCTTGATTTTAATATGTAAATATAAAAATGACATGGAAAATCAATCAATACCATAATCAAGAATTATCAAACCATTTACTTAAAAAATGTGGAAGCAAAAGTTATGTACATTTGGCCAAATTATTCTCCAGTCAAAGCAAATGTCGAAGCGAATAATCTCAACCCAATATTTTTTATTTACCCAAGAAACATCTTTATTTTAAGTACTAACGACCCCCTCCCAAAATAAGCACTCCATCTTTGGAATACTCAGGAGGCAAAGAGTTAAAAGGAGCATGCTCATGATAAAAACATCATCAAAATCTCCATTTCTTTTGAATCACTTCATAATATTTCAACAATAACTATTAGTACCTAACTTAAGTTGGACAAATAATTCTCTTCCTGAAAAACTTTAACTAAATTTACATTTGTAATTCAATTAACAAGAATGTTGGAACAAGACTGACCTTGAAATAAAGACATTGACATCGGGATTAGCCTCCTCCCGTGCGACACGAAGAATGTTGGAACAAGACTGACTTTAAAATAAAGATGACCTCAAGAGCACCAACATTGGGCATCTTCACGGCAATTTGTGGAGGTGGTTGAGATCCAAGTGGACGCGGAGGATGTGTAGTCTAGTCGCATCTAGAACATCATCTTATTAAGTCATCACTACCGATGTTGTCGTTGACTGAAATAAAGTGTGAATAGCTCAGTTGAGGGAGTCTAAAGTTGATGCCTCGTAGGCGTATGTGTGAGTGTGGCACAATATGGGAAAGAGGGGACTTGGACATTGGAGGTGAGGTCACGTGCAAAGGAAGAGTCCAAAGAGGTCAAGATCATGCTACTCATCATAATCATAATGATCATGTGATAGCCAAATATGAGATCTTCCTCCAATATAATGTTAAAGTATAAATAATAAATTTTCTTATAAAACATGTATGGTATTTTAATTTAATGGATGTTCAATAATCTTTTCAAATATTTTCATCATAATAATTATGATGAATATAGTCCAAAGTTAGGTCGGGCCACACCACGTGATACGACAGACATAAAAGTCGTGATGCACTATAAGGAAATGTTGAATTTATGATGGATTTTTGTGAGGAAATGAATTAATTTTAAATTGTCACCGCAAATTGAGATGAAATTTCCTTTTACGCAAATTTGGGACAGATTTTTTGTCTGCCACAAATTGAGGCAGACAAATTTTGCCTCAAATTAAGGCTAATTTTCTATCTGTCTCGAATTGAGGAGGATATTTCGTCTGCCTTAGTTTGCAGCTCAATGTATCATCCTCAAATATAGTGGATTTTCAATTCGCGCAAATTGAGGTATTTTTTTGTCCATCCTAAATTATGAGAGATCTTTTGTCTGCCTCAATTTGAGTCATATTTTCTGTTCGTCTCAAATTGTGGCGAATTTCTTGTCCACCAGAGATGGATAAATTTTGTCTCATTGAGATAGATTTTTTGTCCGCCGCAAATTGAGGCAGATTTTTATTCTGTGTGAAAATCTTTTATTTAATACCCCTCCTCCTTCATTCAACTAATTTTTTCTCACTTTCTCTTCCTTCATTCAACCCTCGTATCATTCTTCACCATCAAAATATCCATCTTTCTCATTCAATTCCTCCTCCCTCCACTATTGTCAGTGATTGCAATCGAGGATATTGCCGACAAGTGTCATCGATGATCTGCCGGCAATGGTATGTTTGACGATAAATCTACCATGAGGTGGGTGGTAGTCATCGAATGTATAGACGATCGATCTATCATCCGCTAGCAAAGATCGCCATCGACGAAATCACTACTAGCCGAATTGCCATCTCCGCTAGTGATATGCCTTGGGCGACTCCCAAGGTAGGTAGATCTACCTTGGGGCGCTGCCCAAAGTAGATCTTTGCCTTGGGTGACACCCCAAGCAAATTTGTCTTCCTTGGGTGGATCGCGCAACACATTTTGAGGTGAAAAAATGCCATCTCAAATTGAGACGAACTACTCTCGATCTCAAATTATGACGAAAAAAATAAAATTTCGTCTCAAATTGAGGTGAACTCCTCTCGAAAAAAATTGTCTCAAACTGAGGCTGATTATTTTTTCGCCTCAAATTGAGGCGGATCTAATTACTTTTCCGCCTCAAATTAAAACAGATTAAGAATCCACCACAAATTGAAGCGGACCTATCCATCATAAATTATGGTGGATTTAGTGTCCAGTGCAAATTGAGCGGACTTATTCGTTTCAATTTGCGACGAAATTTTTCCGCCACAAAATTATTTGCAATGAGTCATTTTCAGAGGTCCATCATCTGTTGTAAATTTCGTCACAAATTTGAATTTGCGACGAAAAATTCTGTCGCAAATATCAAATTTTCTTGTAGTGATAGCATGGCATAAACTTTCATCCCCCATGAAATATCATCTCTAGTTACTCAATTTTGCCAATATTCTTGTTATGTAAAATTGCAATACGACTGATATAATTTATAATTCAAGTAATATATAATCATTTACTTAATGAATAATAATTTAATTATTAGTAAATAACAAATGGGCTGGCCCCCACGCATAAAAGTCCTCATGGCATGTCATACACCTTCAACCCTCCCCCATCCCCACCATCGAAATATCATCTGTAGTTACTCGGCCTTGCCAATAATTTTATACTTATAGTTGCAATATGATTGATATCATTTATAACTTAAGTAGTTTATAATCATTTGATTGGTAAATAAGAATTTAATTATTAGCATATAATAATTAAGTTTAGTAGTTTAATGAGTGAAATAAGTAAAACTGTTATAAATATATTAATTAAATTTGTTAATAAACATAAAACATGAACATTTGGCATAATTTAAATGATTTAGATTGTTTCTTGAATTTCTAATTTTTTTCGGTTCTAAATTATTAAGCAATTATATTTATATTGCTTTTAAAACTAGATACATCAGAAAATAATATTAATAAAAGAACAAAATAATTAAAATAAATTAACATTATTGTGTAAATTATGATTATAATCTGTTACTTTCTAACATATTTTATTAGTTTAAGTAATACTGATATGAAAGTTTCTTTTTATTGATCTTTCCTATCCATTTTAAATAAAATGAATTAAAACTAACCTTAGAGATGTGAAGTAATGATTAGAAGGTAAAAATAAAGGAAAACTCCCGTGAAGCATAATATAGGAAACATAATTACATTCTCCTCCTAAAATTTACCTCTACTTTTTAATATTGTTTACCAGAGGATGAAATTAGTGGATGCTATCATGTATCAGTTTAAGATAAATTTAGTACAATATTTAGAGTCGTGCCAATTTTATTATTAATGGTAAGATTTTTAATCAATGTGGGAAAACAAACGATTTGGCTAAAATTAATGAACAGAAAGGGAAAAATTAATTTTCTTATTAGAAACATTTGGACCGCCTCATAAAGCACACAAATAAAATAATGGGCCCTTCAAATTAGATTAATTCTTAAATGGGCCGAACTTACCGCATCCGGCCTCTTCCACCGACTTGAATTCATAGCTCATGGGTTCCGGATTCTTTCGTTAAGAGAATCCGGATCCGTTTCGTCCGACCTCAAGGCGACCCGAGAAAACCCTCCATTCTCTCCCCCTCTTTCTCTCTCTTCTTTCTCTCATCTCTTGTGCCGTCGGCCGTTCTCCGACCGGCGCCGCCTTGGGATATCCGCCTCCACCGCGCCAAGATGTCGAAAGGTGCATCATCGTCTCATTTGAAACCCTTTGAGTATCCCTAATTCGTATGCTTTACCTTCGTTTTCCTTCAATCCCGGAGGGGGCCCCCGGGCGATTAGTGCTTGGACACTGCTTTAGGTCGCATGAGCTTAGATTTGTATTTTAGGAGTTTTCCCATCTCCTATTTTATTTAAAATCCTGAAAAAGATTGGTTCTTGCGGTGCTGTTTGAGTTAGTGAGAGCGTTTCTTGTTCCTATGTGTATGCGAATTGTTAAAGATAGTTCTTTTTTGGTTCACTGTTGTTTACGAGTGCATCTATGTTGTGGCGCATTTATGGAATCCTAATTCGATTGGTGGATGTGTTTTTACGCTAAATCTGACATCAGGTGGAAAGTCTTGGACAATTTCAGGCATGGCTGCAATAAAATTGTGTTCTTTCTGCCTATGATAAGTTACCGGGTCCTTTTTTCTCTTTCATCTTCAACAAAGCTTTCTGGGAACAACTTTTTTTTTTCAAATTAAAGAATTGTGAGAAAAAAAAAACGTTCATGTTAACTACTTTTTTTTTTTGCGTGGGCAGTCTTGTTAACTGGTTTTTGCTCGGGTTTTAGATTTTCTTGTATAGAGCAAGGTGAAGATGCATAATTTGGGTTCTAGGGCTTAGGCATGGAGATGCTAACTTGAACTTGAACATATGAAAGAAAGTTAACATGTTAGATTTATATGAATTATAATTTATAATTTGGTTTTCTTGTCAAAAGTGTCTGAAAGATCCCAAGCATTGGGTCATAATCTATATAATATTAACAATTTCTGCAACATGAACTTCATTTCATGGTTTTCTCATCATCGCTATGTATACTTTTGTCTTTATCATTTTGGCAGTGAATCTAGTTTCATGTTTCGTCTCATTGAATATAGGCTAGAGTAGAGCAATCATGAAACATCTTTTTCATGAATTATAATATACTTATAATTGAAGCATCTACGAATTCTGGTCCTCATTAATGAGAAATAAGGATTACGTTTATTTTTGGGAAAATATCCATTTGACGGGCTGAGCTATGATAGTTGACCAGTTTTCTGGCATTAGAATTGAGGATTGCAGATGATTCTGATCCTTATCTTAGAAGGTAGTTTCGATTTAGTGTATCTACAGTTCCATTGAATATTCAATATCAAGCATAAAAAGGGAGAATCTATTTTAAGTCCATGTACTAGCTCCTAGCATATAAAATGCAATAATTATATTATCTTCTGGAAATAATTAACAATTTCATATTATGCTCAATCATATGGTTGTATAGGAATGAGTAGCAAGTTGGGTTGCAAAAGGGTAGATCTGCTAGTGGGGTGCAGCTGCCTATCATACTTGACGTTTGATGATTACTTAAGTTCTGTGTTCATCCTTTTCCTTTGACAAAAAAAATCGATTTTGATTTTGAAGAAGGCTACATTTGCTCCCATACACGCACACGCGCACCCCGCACACACACACATGTGTATATGTTATGTATGTAATAGATAAATATTTGTTTCTAGGGGTGCATGTACTCCTACATTATTCCTATATTCATTGAGATTCTGATACCCTTATTGTAATTCTAGAGTGAGATATTTGCTCATTTGTGGTTGGCAATTCGACATGTTCATCCCTGAAATCCTCATTGGCTTTTTTTATAATGATCTTCAATTATGTAGTTCCTTCTTTTTCAATTATTTAATCTCGAGAAAAATATGGCAGCCTTTATTTGAATTATGATTATGGTCGATGCATGATATGAATAATTCTTCGTCTCGGAAGATCTTCTTAGCAGAAAACATTGATTTGGCTGGTACTATAATCAACTTGTCTGAATTCTTAATGGTTTGGATTTGACCAAACTCTTTAGCTATGATTGCGGTGCATGATGATGTCAATTGTATTAATTTCACCACATTCTAAAATTAATTATATTAATTTCACCAATTATCTTGAGGATATGATGGAGAAAAAAAAATGGACGGAACAATATTAACTTTCTCTTGGCAGATGAGGAAGATGATGATGACTATGAGGAGTTTGGTGGGGGGAGTCAACTTCTGGGATTTATGTTTGGTAATGTTGATAACTCAGGTGATCTTGACATTGATTATCTTGACGAGGTAAATTTTCATTCTCTGTATTTACAGGCATCTTTTTGGTACTGTCAGCATATTGAACTATATATTTTTGCAACTAAGATCGGTCTTGGTTATTGGATCTTTTTTTCAGTTTCACGAAGTGATATTTCGTTCCCAAAAAGAGAGTTCTCAAATTCCATTGATTTTATTCAAATATATAAAAGGGGAAACATTGTTATTTGAGCTAAAGGACTTGGATGAAAATAAAAAATTGCATTCCCTAAAAAGATGAATGTGCAATAAATGGTTTTGTAAGAAATGAGTTGTGTCTGTTGTTATGTTTTAAATTATTTTATCTTAATTGAATTTATTGAAATGGCAAGTGTGCTCCAATAGAAGCTTGTTGGTAAAAAAAATCAATGGTGATGAGTGTAAGCATGCATGTGTTTTCTTTCGGATTAAAATTTCTACTTCTAGCATATGAAGTTGTGAGACTTCTAACAGCAGTTTTTTAACTTTAACATGCATACTTAAAGTGTTAGATTGGGCAAAATATAACGAAAAGGTTATCCTTAGGCTACTAATGGTCAGGGTTGGGAATTTTATCTACTTATGAAGTTTATAGCTGGATTTTGGTTAGAATGGTACCTTCAGGATTGAGTTTTTATGATGCTAAACAAACATGCCAGTTTTATGTTGATGTCTGGAAATGATATGAACTTCTGCATGTTATTATTGATTTTGAAGGATGTTACATTTTTCTCTTTTTCCTTTAAGATGTTATCCTTTTGCATGCTATACTTTGTGCATTGACTCATTACTCGCCTTCTGTGTTGATCATGCACTTCTCGGTTCCAGGATGCAAAGGAGCATCTCGCTGCATTAGCTGACAAACTTGGTCCATCTCTAGCAGATATTGATGTAAGATTATATGTTTGGGGATAAGCCGTCACTAATGATTCTGTTTAACATAGGATTTTTGAGAAACATTCTCCTATTCAATAGTCTAACAGCTATTTCATATCTGTGATTTCAGTTAATTAGGTCGTCTCCAACGCCAATAGATGCCTCTGAACAAGGTGAGTCAAAAGAATATGATCTGCCGAACTTTTTAGCTATCTTCATATAGGTTGACTGAAGCTCATGCTCTCTTTTCTTTTTCCTCTATAAAGACTGGAACTTATGCATTCTGTTGGTTGGTGATTCATTTTTGAAGTTTGGACCTATGGCCAAGAATATTTTCCAATTGGCTCTCTTGAATTGTGAAATTTCCTGAAAATGTAGTTATATGTCGCAAAAGGATGATCTTTTTAGTAATATGCATGCGAGTATTACGTCCATTGTTATTAACATATTCTAAATTTTTTTCGAGAAATATTATAATTCTAAACTAGAAGTATTTTCAAGTTTTTGCAATGAACTATACGCTTTTGGCACTTACTCATGGAAATGCATCAGTTTCTTACTAGTGCAAAGAACTATTTTTGGCAACTTGGACAACTTATAAAAATGTTTGTGCTAACCCCCAAACTATAGAAGTGACCACCTAAATCCTCTTGACTATTCCAACTTACATGTTTTACCAAACCCCTAATGCGATCTAAGTTTTCATTGATTTTATTATTTTGGATATGTTCAATTACTCTTTTGCGCTTATTTATGTTTTCTGATAAAAGATAAAATTTTGATATTTCTTTTCGAGGAAAAGTTTGGAAAATTCCTTAAAAATGGAGGAGAGTATGAAGTAAAAAATCGAAAGAACATACTGTCTTTTTCAGTCTTCTTTTTGTTTTCATTGGAAACATAAATAATGCCAAAAAGGTAATTGAGCATGTTTAAAATAACTAATGTTGCGTTCACTTCACTACGTTGTCATTTAATATTGCTTGACAATCTAGAATCTATATTGCCTCTTAGAAAGATGTTGCTTATTAAAGTGTCAGCAATATATATTGTTTCATTTAGTATATGTGTCTAGTAATCCCTATTGCCCTATTTACTTTTTTTATTGCCCTATTTACTATATAAAAAGATTAATAAATAATGTGTAAGTTTTACCAAAATACCCTTGAATACAAGTTAAGTTTGCAAATTTATAAAAAATTGATTTCAATTCCGTGAACTCGAATTACAATGCATATCCTAAATTCATAAAATTTATACACCAAACCGATAAATTTATAAAATAATTAGTATATTTTTTCTAAACATGATAATGATATATTGATAAATTATTATTCTAGAACATTATTATATACGATATTTATTAATAAAATATGTATTATAATGTATTAATAATCTATCATAATTAGTTAATCATACTAATACTAGAATGAATAGAAATAGTAAGAATCTATTTAATGATAACGATACAAATAAAAATATTACTATAGTGATCAATAATAGTTAAATATTAATAAAATATTATATTGTTACATTAGATTATTTTATCATTATTTGAATAAGATTAAAAAGGTCAAATATGGAAAGAAAAATATAGCATATTGTCACCCCTCCCACGGGCAATCTGAATTGTTATTTCACAAACAATCTGCATTGTCAAACAATCTAGATTACCTTTAAATCAAAATAAATGAATAAAACTATGTCGTGGGCTCAGGTAATTAATACAACATTATTAGGTAATGTGGAAAGATTACCTCAACGCACCCTAAGTTCAACAAAGAATTGTATGATGTAAGGGTTTTGGTAAAGTGATTAGGTTATAATAGTCGTATAGGATTTAGTGTCTGCTTTGATGGTAGCAGATAATGATCAAAAGTTTCCAGTTTGCGGCTGTGGAATGATAATGATCATTTAAATTTATATAGATTGTGAAAAAAATAAACATGTATAATTTGCCTTGTCATTTTTCCAATCATTACTAGAAATTATTTCTCCTGTAAACATGTGAAAGTTTGTTTGAAATTCACTAGTTCTTTTTGTTGGAATTTTCAACTGTTTTAGGTTGTCTTTTATCCAAGCTTTGAAATCTTGAGCATCTTATTATATCATTTGTGTTGAATAAAACATCATATTTCAATAATTTTGTTATGGAAGTGAACTTCCGGTCTGAGATATGCTGAGGGCCTGGTCTGAGATATGCTGAGGGCCTGGTCTGAGAGAGACGCCATGGGGACAATCCTCCGTGCCGGTTTCAACAATGAACGCCGACGAGAGGTTCCCTTTCATCGGCGCCACCAACAAACGCCATTGGTTGACTTTCACCCATTGGCGCCACCAAACAGAGAGGAAGAAGGAAGCGGCGAATGGCAGAAAGTGGGTCGGAGACATATGCGCCATCGCAACATGACACTGAAAAGAAAGATCCAGTGCTACAGATGTAGAAACTGGGGCCACACACAGAGAGAATGCAGAGATCCCATCAAGTGCCTAGAGTGCTGGGGTTTTGGACACATCAAGAGTCGATGCCCTTCTGCTCGCCGCTGCAAGGAAACAACCACAAGGATGAGACAAGGGATACAAAGGAGTGCAAACGCTGAAGAACATAGTCTGATGGTGGTAGCTCCATGGAGTCCAATGATCCAGCACAATATTGATCTCCTACGGTCATGTTTGATTGGAAGAATGGTACAGAAATCATTGCCAAGCTTTGATATTTTGTGCACCATGATATTGGATAAAATAGATGCTCAATCAAATCTCCGCATTGCACGATTATCAGACTCCACTTGTCTCCTATGGACTTCAATGCCGGCTGAAACAGATAAACTCCTGAAAACACCTCTCATGACAAGCGATGGAGATCTTATCACATGGAGCCGATGGTCGATGCAGGGAGATGCCAATCTGACTGGGAACTACACCTCCATCTCCATTTCAGGCGTTCCGCTCCACCTCTGGTGCTCTGAGGTAGTGGCGAAGATAGTATCTCCGTTTGCGGTCTTGAGAGAAGTCACCTTCCCCTCTTTGGACTCAGGCGACATGAGTCAATTCACGGCAATGATCACGGTCCTTCCTGGAAGATCAATTCCGATGACAATGGATCTATGTGATGGTGGAGATCTCATCCATAGATTAGTTCTGTTGAGGAACAGGACTCGCCTCAAAACATGGCGAGACGTGGTTGCCGGGAAGCCTCGACAGCCGGCACCGGTGACGATGACCCAATTTTGGACTCCAAAAATCCCGCCAAAAATCACGGAATATCCAAGCAAGGCGATTGCGTTCGCTGCTGTAAATCCGCCATCTAATGAGGCAATCACCACTCCACTAATGGCCACGTCATCTGCCGTTACCATGAAAAAAAAAACTGATGACAGTGGGAAGGAGGATGGAAACAATCTGGTACTTC
>LTAE01003544.1:0-36801 GCA_001647135.1 Pontederia paniculata
CCCCCTCCTCTTGGTGCCATCCAGATCCTACATATGATATTCCTATTTATCCATATCATATTCCTATTTATCCATATGATATTCCTATTTATCCATGGGATGATATATGTTGTGTGGATCTGTTGAAAACATATGATATTCCTATTTATCCATAAGCCCCAAAAAACATTGTCCAATGAGAGCAAGGATGAATTTTCTAGATTTTCTATCAAGATCAGCACCTTCATTTAGCCAGTCTCTATGTTGCCATGTACTAAAATGATCAAGTTGGTAGTTTAGGAAGGACTGAAACTTAGTCCACATGTTGTTGGCAATGGGGCATTCAAGAAATAGGTGGTTAGCGGCTTCTTGAGTCAATCCATCAGATTTGCATATGGGGTTAGCATTAGGACTGAAATGAAGGATCTTATCCATGGTAGGTTGACGATTATGTTTTAGCTTCCAAAGAAAAACTTTGATCTTGTGTGGTAGAGGTATGGTTCATATGTTTTTCCATTCAACTTTTGGGTGGGAAAGGGGAAGAGTCATGAGAGCTTAGGTATCTATAAACAACTTTGGAGGAAGCTTGTCCATTTGTATCACATTGCCAAATCCATATATCCTGACTAGGGTTCAAAGGTAGTGGTAAATTGGTAATGATCGCAACCAATTCTAAACCAAAGGTAGCAATTAAAGCATTAGTATCTCAAGTGCCATTTGTAATAAAATGGAGACATTAAGATCATGCAAATTATACTCAACATTTATATATGTAGGCATGTATGCAAATGGGATATTAAACACCACAGGTCATATAAAATACTTGTATCCCAACCATTGACTATTTGTTTGAGGATGCCTAATTTAATATCATTCATTGAATTTAGAATTAATTTCCAACTCCATGATGTGTTTTGTGGTAGCAGCTACTGTCCAAAGATATAGTTTGCCATACTTGGCGACAAAGAGATTAGCCCTAAGTTGATTAGAACTGTTAAGGAGCATAATTATCCTTTTAGCAATAAGGGAGGTTTTGAATTTATATGTATTCCTTACCCCTAACCCTCCTTCAATTCTTGGTAATTGAACAGTCTCCTAGTTGATTATGTGCATGCCTTTGTTCTCCCCTTTTCGTGAACATAAGAAAGTTTTGCAGTGCTTTTCAAGATTTTCAAATGTTTCTTTTGACGAGTAAACTGAGCAGCTAGCATGGTTAGACATTGTATTAAGAACATAATGAACAAATGTGGTTCTTCTTGTTTGATTTAGACTTAGCATCTTCCATCCAGGTAGTTTATAGATGACCCTATCAACTAGATAGGCTTGATTAACTGATGTTAGTCTTTTTCAGATATAAGCACCTCTAAGTACTGGAATGGAAATTATTTTGTTTTCATTTGAAGAATGTCTTTCATACTACCTTTTCTTCTAGTATTAAAGTTGTTAGGGAAGTATATTTCAAATTTGTCAGGATTAACTTTTTGTTTAGTTAAGTGGTAGTAAAGTTGAATGACATCCTTTAAATGCTGACATGATTTTTTATTGAGCAATAGTCACTAGCAGGTCATCAGCATACATCATATGACTTAGTTTTATACTTTGGATGAAGAAAGGCTTGATTCTTTTCTCTATTACAACAACATTCATTGGGGTGGAAAAAACTTGGGATACCATTATAAATAGGTATGGGGATAAAGGATCACCTTGTTTAAACCCACTATGACTTTGAAAATTAGAAAATATGTCACCATTTATTAAACATGAGAAATTAGGTGAGGATATGCAAGCATGTATCCTAGCAATAAACTTTGCAAGAAAGTTCATAATGGACATAACTTTTATAATTGCATTCCAAGAGAGTCTATCAAATGTTTTTTTTTCATGTCCATTTTTATTAGGAGAATTTTTTATTTTCTGCTTCTCATAGAGTTTGTTACCTCCTTGGCTATAAATGTGTTATCATGGATATTTCTTTTAGCAATAAAGGTTGTCTGTTCAGGTCCAATGATGTTAGATAAAATAGGTTTAGTTCTATTAGCCAAAAGTTTAGCTAACAACCTATATAGCACATTGCAAAGTGCGACAAGTATGTAGTCTTTAACAGTTTGTGGGTTTGGTTTCTTAGGTATAAAGACAAGACTTGTATCTCCTCATTGAGGGGGTAGAGTACTAGTTCGTTGGAATGTTTGGATGGCCTTTATGATTGTGTCACTCGTTATATCCTAATAGGATTTATAGAATTCAGTTGTTAAACCATCAAGGCCAAAGGCTTTCCCAGCAAGCATTGAATTAAGACAATTTAGTATTTCAACTTCTATGAAGGGTAGTAGAAGAGATGTGTGCCAACGATTGTTTTTTTAGATAATTATGGCCAGTCTTGGATAGGTATAGGTGGTATTTCTAGAGGCTTCCATAGATTTGAATAGGATCTACTGAAGTAGTTCATTAAGCTTTTGTCATGAGAATATAATGTACCATGGTCATCCTTAATGGATTGGATTCTATTATATTTCCTTCTAATGATAGTGTTGAGATGAAAAAACTTTGTATTCATGTCTCCATATTTTATCAAATTCACTCTTGATTTACTTCACCATTTTAGAATAAGTTGTCTAAGTAGTGTTGTGTGTTTGTTGTATAGACCTCTGAGTTCTAGCATCACATCCTCACTAAGGCTTGATGAGAACTCCTTGGATTATAAGGTTTCAATGTTGGCTTTGGTGATCATCAAGTTATTTTCTAGATTACCAAGTGTATGTTTGTTCAAGTGAAGTACATCTTTTTTTATTAGATTAAGTTTCCTCATAATATCATATTGAAAAGTTATGTGTTTAGATTCGTGCCACCTCTTAGCAATAATATATCTAGCTTCTTCATATTCTAACCAGAAGTGTTCAAATTTGAAGGGTCTAGGCTTGTATGGCTTTGGTTGCGAGAATGTAGGAGGACAGGGCAGTGATCAGAGCCCCTTTAGTTAAATTGATGATAAAAGAGTTAGGAACTTTCTCAAAATAAGTGACATTAGCAAAGACCCTATCTAATTTATCGTGAACTCTAGCTAGTCCATGTTGATTGTTACACCAAGTGTAAGGCTATTTGTTAAATCCTAAATCAACTAGGCCTTTATAATGAATTAGATTTTGTAGGATTCTAATGGAAGAGGTGAGTTTGAATTATGCAGCACCCCTTTTTTTCATCCGGTCCAAGGATACAGTTAATGTCCCCCACGATACACCATGGTGTGTCACCAATGGTAAAATTAGTTAGGTCATGCCATAATGAGTTTCTAATGCATGAATATGTGCTAGTATATATACAAGTAAGTAAAAAGGAGAAATATGATGCAATCACTATAGCATGTAATGCTTGCGAAGAGAATGAAATAGGTGTTATCGCTATCGAAGAGTGGATACAAGCTAGAATTATCCCACTTGAAGCACCATTCCCATGAACGGACGTGCCTGTCCATTCTTTCCTTAATTTCATAAAGAGCTATTGTGATTTGTTAGCATTTGTGTGCGTCTCAACAAGGACGAGGAGTTTTGGTTTGTGTCTCCTTATTAAATCACGTATTCGACCTCGAGCTGCAGGTTTTGCAATTCCCCTACAATTCCATAATAGCAACTTCATGGGGAGAGATTCTAATGACAAGCTTGGCACTACTAGCTGATAAGTTATCCATTTTGTTCCCAATAAGATTAAGATCAGGGACAACTTTAGCTCTCCCCTTCCCTTTTCGTGTTCGATGTTTGATATGAGGGATGTGAGGGTTGTATCGTTTAGTACTTGCTCGAATCCTTTGAGATGAGGGTTTGGTTGTTGTCCCAAAAGTCTGGATCTTCATCTTCCGACTCTAAGCTTACTTGTTGAAGTCCTTGAGGCTTCTTGAGATCATTGAAGGCGGAAGTAATCAGGTTGACAAGATCTATGCAGTCGACATGGTCGCTACATGGGTCGATCATCTATCTCCCTTCTCTCCATTAGTCGATTGACATGGTGAACGACAAGGAGAGCTTGAATGAGAATTGTTGGAATCCTTAATGTTGTGATCCTGCGCCGACTTAGGGTTCAAGGTTGTGAAAAAGGACTTTTAATTGTGGCCTCATCCAACGTTGGGTTTGTTGGATTTTTTTATCTTGTGGCCTGGGCATGGGGAGGACAATGAGTGATCTTGTCACTCATTTTTTGCATTAAGGTGAGATCTCCGTTACCCATTTAGGCTCCAATAATGTGATCTAAGTAGCAAATATGTTTGTGTCTAGTGTGACGAGTACATGATGCAGTGATGCACCAGATGAATCACCCAATGTTACGTTCGAATTTTTAGCCATTGGTAGGCCATATGGTTGCCAAAGAGCCATTTGCACCATTAGCTTTCGATGTTCTGCTCCGGTGATGTTGGGTATGGTGCTTGCAGTAGATAATGATTTTTTTGACGTCATCCAAAACCTACTATAATCCATGGCCCAAGCATAAGCTCCTCTTGATCAACTGCTAGAGGCATAACTACAGAGGTATTTTGTGGGTGATGCTGTGTGAGAGTGGACTCATGGCATTGAGGCTTCACCAAAGGTTTCAATTGATACTCATTGATGACATCTCATAAATGCCAACATCTAAAGCATGTGTTAGGGAGGTTCTCGTATGTTATTGACTTATAGAAGCGATCTCCTTGGGGTAGCAAATCCAGGTGCCAAGTTTCAAATGGTTTGGACAGATCCAATTCAATACAAATTCTAGCATATCTTGCTCTCACCTTGCCGATTGAATTTTCATCAATCTTTAGTGGTCTGCCAAAGTTACTAGCAATGAGTGAGCATGTGAGGACTCCATCAATCAAATGGTAAGCGAAGAAGCTCAATCAATCTGGATCGATGTAGCAGACAACTTCTCCTCTAATGGTCTAAAACCAGGACGCCATGGAACGATCATCAATGGTCTTCCAAACAGATTCCAAGGATCATCAGTTAGGACCATTTCCATATCTTTCGCATTGGAGAAAATAAAGAATAAGTAGCCATTGAGAGTGTCGACGACCTGGACTGGAGCTTTGAGATTACATAGAACTTTGATCTCATTTTTTAGTACTACCAGGGAAGGAGTGTGCCCAATGAGCTTACAAATGAGGCATAGTTGAAGTTCCTCAGAGCATTTCTTTAATTCGTCCACATCAAGAAGAATTTCATTTGACGAGGATGCTTCTAGGCGTTTGAGTTGCTATATGGGAATGAGTCTGGGTCGTTGGATGATGCATTGTCGCGAGACAATAGATGACCATGAGGTTTGAGGGTCTTTCATATGTGTAACTGTTCCAGACGGGGGGATGAGAAGATGTTTCATTTGGGGGATCTGGTGGCTTCTAGATCGTGGCAGTGGTTTCTGCCATTAGAGAGAAGCTTCCTTAAAGGAGTTGGCCTCCCTTCTGAGTATCATAATACTTATAATAATGGCATGAACGAGTATTAAGCAAGGCATATGTAGATCAAGATTTTGGAATGTAATATGTCAGTCAAAACAATTGAAGGTGATTGTAATGTTATATGCATTTGTGAATTGGGTTTAATGTACATTTTGAACTTTGATCCTTTGTATGAATACTCAATAAATCTAAGTCGTTCAGTACATAATTAATGATGAATTACAAAGTTAATAAAAAATTATGACTTAAATTTTTTATCATTAATCACATATTAAAAGGTTAAGATGTGCTCAATATCTCTATAAAGCATGTTTTGTAAGTACACTAAATTATAGAGATTCAAATTTCTCCATCCATAATCTTTATTGTTACATAGAAATTTAAGTACAAAATGAACTATTAAAAAACTAATAATTTACATCTTAAAAGGTAACCGGCAGTAACGAACCCAACCCAAAAAATGGGAGGGGCCAACATATAGAAATCCTATATATTTTAACTTTTTTCTTTAATTTTTATACATAAACATACATTAATAAAATAACCGGGTAATTATCAGTTGATACATAGTAACAATCCAAATTCACTGATAAAAGTAAATATTTATTACAAAATGATTAATATCAAATAATGAGTATTAATGATGACGATGATGATGATGATAATAATAATAATAATAATAATCTTGTATTATTAATTATTAAAAAATAACTTCATTGATGTAGTTATTTGTATTGTCATTTTTAGCACAAATTCGATCTAATTTAATTAACATAATTAGTTTGACAACATCTGATCAAATTGGAACATCTATTACAATGCATAATTTTTTAGTGTAAATTTATTAATTTCTATAGCTACTAGCATCCCGACTAATATGATTTTCAGATGGGAAGAGAGATAAATTCTGGCCAAGTTTGTATCTTTAGAAATTTCAAGATTACTAACAACTAACATGAGCAACCTAAAAAGACATTTGAGCTTCAGTTAATAGGTACAACTTAGCAATGGACCTAGTGTTATAAGGCCCATCAGCTTGTTATAAGCTATCGTTCAAATATCCAATGGACTTTTGTATCAGAAAGCAAATCTTAATGCAGTGTCTTATGTAAAGCAAATACTTAATTTTGCTCCAAAAAGTTCCCAAATTAAATACTTTTTTTCTTGTATATTTTTTGTGCACCTGACCGAACGCATTATGTACAAATGAATGAGATATATTTAAGTGATTATTACTTTTATTAACATTACAAATTAAAGTCTTAGTAAATAGATGATCACAACAACTACAAAAAAACATGATATGAAGGACGCTCTTGAAAAATACAACGAATCCAAACCTTGCCAAAAATCAAAGTTGTTGATCAATCTCACAATGAGCCGGTTGGTTTATCCCACTCGATAGTTCAAATATTAGGTGTTGAATAGTGTTCTTCAAACTCTTACAACTTATGTTGTTTTATTAAACATTCGAATTATAATGCCCAAATGTTTTATGCATTTGTCTGCATTCCTATAGCTTTGGAAGTGATCAAATCTGCTCCTTTGTTTAGTTTTGTCTGGGATCATGGTGAATTTTTTTATTCCCACCAATTGTAAAAGAGAGGTTACAAGAAGAAAGAAGACATCTTTTTTATCTTAGGAGAACTGACAAGGAGAAAGCACATATATTCATCAAAAGCTACTTTTCCAAATCAATAACCCAAACCCTGAATCCTAGAAACAAAATAAAAGGTTTAGTATGGAGGGAATAAAATAAAAAAAAATAAATCTACATCCTCTCAAGATTATGCCTAATAATTCTTCTAATATTCACATACTCATAATTAAATTGCCCTAAAAATTTATCAAATTACAAAGCATGTCATTGTGATGTGTTAAGAGGGTTTTTAGGATGTTGTACCACCACTCTAAAAAAATGGAGGGAGAGTACCATTATTGATTTTGTAGAGTTACATTGGTTCAACCCGATAGGTGAGTTGAATGATTGAATCTTGTTGATGTCCTTTGTACGCAGTCGTTTAAATAATTAGAGCGACGAAGTTGTTCATCCTATACAGAGATGTAACCACCCGTCCCATATGAAGATCTAGTCGTCCATCTTATACTAAGTATCACTATCCTAAACTTAGGTTGTCTTAAGATTTTTGTTTCATATTTTGTATAGAGAGTTCATATATAAGCTCTCTAAGATTAGAGTTATTAGGGATCTTATATCATCTATTATTTTTTATATAAAAAAATTTAGTCGTGATAATATAATTCAATTAAGGGTGAACTTTGTAGATCCCAAGTTTAAACTTGGAAAGCTCACAACTAATAGATAAATTAATTCAGTCAAAAATCTCGGACGCTAAAAATAATCTACCCTTCGAAGTGAATATTAAAAGTGAAGAGCAAATCCAATGATTATTTATTCTCTCGTGAGTTAAATAATATGTTTAATCATATTCATCATCATCGTATTATTCGTTACTCACTTATTTAATTAATTTGATGCTCTTAATTTATTTATTCTTACGTACTATTTTTAATACTAAATTATTCCGATAAATATGCAGTAATTTGTGTATTCGATGAGAATTTATTATGATTAGATAAATTGAACTAACTTTAGAAATGAGCGCTCACACCCATTTCCAAATAAAATCCTTCCTGAATTTCACGCTCGACACTCAATCATTCACATACCCCATTACGTTTTTTCAGTCATGGAATTCTTAAATTATTAATACATGGGCTGACTGCATTTGGTTGCCGGAATCAGGGTGACCTGCTTTCAACTAATTCTAGGTGGACAATCAAAATCAGGCCCTCGTTATGATCTAGTTTCAATGAATTTTAGCAAATGATGTAATATTTGTTAAAACTCATTAAAAAAATGTTCTATTAGAATTTTGAGGTGACTCCAAATTCTAAAAAAGATGTTCCTAAAAGCTTATTAGTTCCGTTAGGTTCTTTTTTAAACGAGTCTTCGATGTGATGTTTTTCTCTCTCCTTCCACACTCTCTTATTTTCTTTTTTTATGCGTTAAATTTAATTTTGTCCTCTATTTTTTTCTTTTGAGATATAATTTAGTTCAACTTTATCTTTTAATATTTTAGTACACTTAATTTGTAAATTTTAACGAGACATATTATTAATTTGCCATATTTTATTATTAAATTTTTTTTTTTGTTTAAGTATAACATAATATATCTTTTGACAAGGGGTTTAACATAATATTTCATTATATTATATAAAATTAATTTTCTTTCTTATTTTAATACGTGTTTACTTTTAAATTTAAGGTTAACAAGATATTCATGGTATTAGCTTTTAATTTATATTTTAACTTTAACTTTAATCTTAATTAGTAGAATCTAATTTTAAGTCTGAAATTTTATTTGTATATAGTTTGGTAATATAATTATCAAACTGTTATTGGATCGTTTTTTTTTCTTTTTTCTTAAGTTTTTATAAGATTTTTAATATACTATTTTAATTATATTATAATTAAATATCATTAGAAACTATTATTATGATTTTAATATCTAATTAACTTATTTATTCAAAAATATATTACTTATTATAATTTTTAAATTCAATAATATTTTATATTTGTTAAAAAATAAAAAAATACTTTTTTATCTTAACAACTATTTTTTCCATTTTTATTTATATTTAATTTTTTAAAAAAATATTAAACTATCAAATCAACTATAGTTAATAAGTTATTATAATTTTAAATTTAATTTAGTATGTTTAAATATCATAAAAAATAATTAATATAATTTTTATATCTAATTTATTTATTTATTTAAAATTAATAAATTTATTTTTTGATTCTCACATGATTCATCCAAACATTCATTAGGAGAACATGATTAAAAAATATTAAACTATCAACTCAACAGAACCTAGGTTTTACTTTCTACATGCGGCAATTGAATTTAATATATGTGAATCTGAAATCACGTGATGCTAAGTTCATAGAATTTTTTTTTCTTTTTTTAATGTGTCATCTTTTTTTTATTTTTCATTTATCTCTTCTCACCCTATTTAAATCAAATCTAACTTTTAAATTTACTTCTTAACTTTTACACTTATTTAGTATTATGATTATAAAACTATATTTAGTTTTATATTTATTTAATACATTATATTCTATTATTTTCGTTAAAAAATTTATACTTAAATTTAACAAACTATTTTGTTATCTTCTACATAAGCTTTAATTTATATTATTTATTAAAATTATTCTAAAAAGTTATTATATTAAGATAAATATATTATATAAAATAATTTATTATATATTTTTTAATTCAATTAACCTTATAATCTTTATTAACAAAATTATTTTATCTTTTTAATTTTCACATTTTATCTAAGCATTCGTTCAAACTAATATATCAATTCAATTCAACAAGTTCTCGAAATTTCTTAAAATTTAAATTCTAGGAGTCAAATGTCTTCTATAAAATTAAGTTCTCGAAAAGAAGAAGTATATCTATTGAAATTATATTTGCCAAAAATTGTATAAATTTAATCACTCAAGTCTCAATTCATAATTTAAATTGCTTTTATTCTTTGAACATCCTTATATTCCTTTGACAATTTTTATTTGCCATCTGAAAATAAAAAAAAAATCTCAATGACATTAAATTGATTTAACAAACGCAAGTGAGAGAAAGAATAATCTCAAATTTGATTCACACTAATTTATCTCCTTTTTTTTATTACGAGGCTCTTTAAAAAACAAAAAGCAAGTGAAAAGCACTGCAGCATTTCTCTCTCCTGTGTTTCTCTCTGCTATCAATCACTGATTTTCTTTTTTTGACAGTTTGATCATTGTACCGCCCTGGCCAGAGAGGCCCTAAGATGGCAGGCATCAGCCTTATGGCATGACACACACAAAAAAAAAACATCTTCGGAGGCCAAACCCCAAACCACAAGGCCTCACTCACAAGACCTGTCTCTTCCAAAGAAACCCCCGGCAGGCACTTGCTGTGGAAGACCTGTCTCCTTTTTCTCTCTCCTCCTCCGACGAGTACTTCCATGGAGGAGCAGTAGAGAGGAGTCGCCCTGCCCTGCACAAGGCGCTTGGCGTGGTGGGAGTGGGAAAGGATGGACTCGAGCTCCCTCGGGGTCCCCGGTGCCGTCTCCAACGACTCCATCCATGGCCTCAAGTTCGGGAAGAAGATTTATTTCGAGGACGGGGGCAGCTCCTCTAAGCAGCTGCCTCCTGCAGCGCCTGCTCCGTCGCCCAAGAAGGGGAAGGGGGCGGGGCAGGCGGGACAGCTGCAGCAGCAGCAGCAGCAGCCGCCGCCGCCCAGGTGCCAGGTGGAAGGGTGCAAGGTGGATCTCACCGGAACCAAGACATACTACTGCAGACACAAGGTCTGCGGCATGCATTCCAAGGCGCCCAAGGTCGTCGTGGGAGGCCTGGAGCAGCGCTTCTGCCAACAATGCAGCAGGTCTGATTCGTCTCTCTCTCTCTCTCTCCTCGTCCCCTTGCTTTCTGGTTTCAGCCATTTTATCACAAGGTCCTCTTTTCTCCATCCGATTCTACCATATTTCTTTGCATGGGACAAAGATTGCTATTTCCGAATCCGATTCTGCTTTTCTTATTCTTAATCCTATCTGATGAAGAAAAAAACAGTTCTTTGCAGGTGGTCTGCATCTGATGGCAATAGGCCATTTTAAGGTATCTGCGTTGATTTGCCATGAGGGAATCCGTGTACTTGTGTTACCTGTTTTGAGAAGCCTCGCTTCAAATTTCTTTTTCTATTAGAGTCATACCTCGTAGCTTTGTTTTGTGGATGTTGGACCTGAACTAGAACTCACTGTACTTTCCTTTCTGGATCAAATCCAAGGCTTGTTTCCTTTTCGAGCTACCTTGCAATTCATACTGGACGTCTCCTTTGTCCATTTCCTTCTTTTGCTCTTTCTCTTCCATCATTCACCTCCGCAACATCATGCGTTCAGTTCAACCATTTCTAGTAACTCTGTTCCCATTCTAATGATCGTGATTGTTTCTTGAATTGATAGCTTTTCTTTTTTGTTTGTAAAGAGGATTACTGGCAGGGCAGGTTAATTAATTAATTAATTAATTAATTATTGTTTTAGAATTATGTGATCTCTGTGTGGCAAGCTTCATGCTTCTGTTTTCTTGCACGCCTTATTATAGCGCTACCACACTGTCACTTTTGGTTTGCTTTATTCTGCTGACACCTGAACTTGAATGCTTTTTTTTTGTTTGTGCATATGCACGTGATTGTGTTGCTTTAGACGTTTTCTTATCGTTTTTACAAACCTTGTAGGATTCAAATGCCTTTCTTGTTTCAGTTCCTCTGTGGTCTCACAAAAGTTGCAACAATAATAAGATTAATATGATCTTCAAATTTCACTTGCTTTATTGCTTTAAGTCTAACAATGCACAGGATCATGATCTTGGGGTACTCCAGATGTATACAAAAATTTTGAGGGTAATATTTGTGCTTGGAAAACTTAGTTAAGAAGTCAATGTCGAGGACAACCCACCCCCATTCAGAAAGAGAAAGAAAAAATTGATTGGTGAGCTGAGAATTGAGAAGATGTCATTTCATTTCATAAGTTTCTGAATTATAGTGAGTATTAAATCATTGATCAGTTGCTCTAATTTACTCCCTTAGTTGAGTGAGTATTATATATGTAAAGTAATGCTGACTTCTTGATCTAGTTGTCGGTATAGCTGTAAAGCATCTCAGCATGAATCACTTGGATCTTCAAAAACTCCAGTTTCTGCTTCAGTCGATTATCCCAGTTGTCATAGATGAATGATAGTTAGATAATGCCCAAAATCAGCTCTTTTTTTCTTTCTGAAAAGGTCAAATTGGCTCCTTTTCCTTATTGGAATCAGTTCTTTTGTGTGAATAGTGAGAATTTGCTATGATAAACGTTCGTCTAAACTCAAAGAAAATTTCAACATTTGCGAGGCTCTAAAAATTTTCAAATTCCTTGAATTATTGATATCCCCACTGATTATGCCAAACAATATAATCATCTTGCACTCACTAGTTCTTTGGCTATATGATGGCAGGTTCCATCAGTTACCTGAATTTGACCAAGGGAAACGCAGCTGTCGCAGAAGACTAGCAGGCCATAATGAGCGTCGGAGAAAGCCTCCTCCTGGGCCATTTGCATCGCGTTATGGGCGCCTTGCCACATCCTTTCGTGGTCAGAGAATCAAAACTGAATTGATCTCCTTAAAGATCAGGCCAGATTCAGTCTCCATTTTACTATTAACATGTTTTCTTTACCAGAAGAATCTAGTCGGTTCAGAAGCTTTCTAATGGACTTCAGCTACCCCAAGCTTATCAGCAATGCAAGGGATACTTGGTCAACAATTAGGAGTCGCGATCGTGTGCCTGGTAATCAATGGCAGGTGGTCCTTAATCCTTCAAGTGCTGCTGCAAGTTCCCATCCATTCTTGCAGGGACATCCAGAGGTGGGCCTCTGCTCTGTCTCAGAAGTTCCACCAGGCGAATGTCTCACAGGAGTCTCAGACTCCAGCTGTGCTCTCTCTCTTCTGTCAACTCAGCCAAAGGGCAACAACTCTGCTAGAAATCGAGCTCCAACTGTATCAACAAGTAGCAGATTTGATAGAAAACCAATGGCTCAACCATTCATTCCTAACAGCAACTACTTCCCCAACTCGTGGAGCTTCCATGATCATTGGGGCAGCACGAACTCAATTGAAATCCAACATGAAATGGGTCTAGTTGGGGTGCCGGATTCTGGGGGTGCTCATTTCTCAGGTGAGCTAGAGTTTGCTCTGCAGAGGAATGGTCAGTGTCTTCATCATGACTCAGGCCGCGCTTATGACCATTCAGGTGGGATAGATTGGTCTCTGTAGTGTCCTATGATCTTATTTAGCCCTAATATTGTCAGCCCTGTGACTTGGACAATGCTATCTCCTAGCTTTTGGATTCAGTATTCTGTGAACTTTCTGCAATATTTTTTTTCCAGTTGCGTCAAGACCTGCTATGAAGCATGAGTGTGGCATTATTATTGTGTGACTACTATGTTGCACACTAAACTTTTTGTATTTGATCCTGATTATGATGTGTCATTGACTTATTTGTATGCCAGCATTTAATTGCTGACAAGGAGCAAATGTTTTTGCTTTTGCTCCCTTCCTCGCATGAGTCATCCAGATAAGGATTTGAAATGAAATAAGTCTGTGCTTGGTTTAAGGGTTGTAACGTTACCAAGGAATGTGAGATTCCGAGGAATGTAGAACATAAGATTTACAAGTTTGGTTCAGCAGAGGAATCCAACAACGATCAATAAAAATGAAGAGCTGACCCCAGAATATAAGTAATCATCATAAACATGGTGAAGAAAATAAGTGTTATAACTTCAAATTCTGCTGCTCAAATTTCTCTGTTCACTGTAACTTTTTTCTCACTAAAGCCCATGTTGACTCTTGGGGCCTACGTCAGGTCATTACGCTTACCAAAGTATAATGTTCGAAGAGACCAGGAAACAACATTTCTAAGATGCTTATCTATGAACCTCCTTTTAGTAAAGCTGCTTACTTGTGATCTGTTGTCTTCTTACGTTTCTTCCTTTTTCTAAGCAGTGTTGCTTCCATACATCCAATTGCTTTTTCGTTTTGAACCTTTCAATGAAGCATATACATAGATCTTTAATCTTTTGAATCTTTCTTCTCTTTCTGTCAGCTTCCAGTTGGCAAACCCTTTCTTTGTGAAGTTAGAGGTTCGCAAGCCTCAAACACAGCATTGCAGCTTGAATACATCGTGCTATCAATGGTCATCTTCGCTAGGTCCAGGACAATTATTTGCTAATGCCTCCACGGATTCATACTGAAAGCAAGAAGTTTATTTACCATGAAAAGGACATGCAAGGAGTAAACTTCTAGCTATAGTAAAGAAACAACTGTAGGTAGTTGGTTTTCCACATGGCAAAAAAGAATGTTTGTGTGAACATGGTATTCAAAAACCTAATAAGCCTTTCTTAAATTCAGTTAGGAAGTTCGTGTTCTTCCCAAGAAAGGTTTTTTTTGACAGATAAAAGGCATGGGTTCTACTAATGAAAGCTAAGGCGGAGATTACAAATGCATTAAAGGTGTACATAAATAGGAATGCAGATATTCAAATCAGTATAAGACGATTTTTAATTTTTCATATGATTTTTTTTTAATTCAACTAAACACATTGGAGTATGTATTTTCAGCTGTTATACAGATAAGCTACTTTGATATGTATGATCCATTACCAATTCTCCTATCGTATTTATGGAAAGCTATAAGTTTGAATATTCTACTCTGATAAAAAGTAACCAAAGGTGAACTTAACAAAAAGATAGTGCAACCAAATAGCAGTTGGTAATTAATTCAATTTTTGTCTCACCTGGCATCCACAGTATAAACAGTATCGATGTTCATCTCTCAACTTCACCAATATACCATTCAAATCCTGTAAACAGAATGCAAGTTCACATGTTATACAGTATGTTTCTAATACTAATATTAAGGTAACCACGAACACTTAATTGAATGATTCAGAAGAAGCATCACAAAAAAGAGTATGACAGGTTAATCATATTCCTCCGAAAGTAAATTAATTTTGATTTGTTGATTAGCAGATGAATTGTATGGTAATTATAGAAAACCTAATAATAGCAGGAAACCGTACATTACAGCATTATATTGCGTCAAATTATCTTATTTTTATTTGGAGTGAAGGATGCTTGGTAATCATCCTGTTTATATATAAGCTTACAATGACATTACAAGTGATTTTCCCACTAGGGCATAGAGCTTTAGCATGTGCAATTATATTCTCAATATAGCATCAATCCCCTTGTCATGATTCCAAAGTGCCCATAGGACTACCAATGGAGTTGCCTTTTCTCTCCCGATGTTGAATTCTGAAGGCAGCAATTTGTTTCAAGTCATCTGGCTTAATCATCATATAACAATCTGAATCGTGACCTATATCTTGCATTATCCTTTTAAACCGGCATCAAGTCACATGTAATAGCCATGAATACTGCATTTACCATATAATGCAACTCAACAATCTAACAAACGACCAAACATCATTTTCTGATTATTATTGATATAACTATTAGTGTAGCAATCATGATTCCAATATAATGGGTAACAATTCGGATATTCCATAACTTTGTTTTTTTATCCGAAAGTTAGATGTTTTACAAGAAAGAAAGAAAAAGAAACGCAAATCAAAATTTCACAACTCAGCTCATAATTGTTACTACAGAACTAGTTTTAACCCGTTTAAAAGTTCACGAGGAATTACTATTTTAATATATCATGACAAGTTTCCTCTCAAAAAATATATCATGACAAGTCATACTGTGAATATATATTATTAAACATCAGATATAAATTGTTGCATAAGATGCATGTTGTCTTTAGAAGTAGTTCTTGGGAAAATAATCCATAGAAAAGACAGGACTATATCAACTTAGGGCATAGCTGGCAATTTTATGGAAGTAGTTCCTAGATAACATATTCCTAATGTAGAGATCAGAGGGAGACAATGGATTCAGGACATGGTGATAGAGAAGTTGACAAGTTCCCCTACCACTGATCTTGCATCGGGCACCTTTTTGTGAAAAAGGATGATCTGTGTACAAGGATTCATAGGCTTAGAAATCGGGATAGCTAGACACGAGGGTCAGGATAGACGAAACATGGTTGTGGATGGAATAGCTAGACTTGACCGAGAGGTGAGATCTCTTGGCAGAGTAGAAAGCTTAGCAATCGGCCCGTCAGAATGTGGTGGTAGAGGACCGGAAACTGAGATAATGGGCAGACGATACCCGAGATAATTGTGGCTGAAGGAGGGTGATGTGAATACTAGATGACCCATATAAGGCTAGGTGTGATTGGTTAGATATGCCATCACCTGACATATCTGAATTGAACGATGCATGACTGGTGGTGCCTATAGCTTTCTTTTGGGCAGCATGGCTTCAGCAGAACATGTGCATTTTCAAAGGGGAACAATGTTACTCAGAAAATATTATAAGGTCTGCAAGGGCATGTATAAAAGAGAGGATTGTAGTGAAGAGTTTGGTGTATATTCAAATTAATGCATGTACGTTTTAGTTGTTCTATATTTAATAAATATGGGTGACTACGCATAAGATTCATTCTTGTTTTCTTGCAATTGCACACCAGGACTTTTATGTGCACACGCTTACTGCAACGAATGAAAAGTTATATTCCTAACCATACTCATAATGAAAAAGTCATTCGTGCAAAGATGCATTACTGGGGGTATCTAATCACTTGCCAACTGGTCATCTTATGGGTCATTTGGCTTCAATTCAACCACAATATGTTTTAGGGAGAGCGATGTTACGTGGAAAATATATACTCATATAATCCTCTTTTTCCAAGAGAATGGGTAGATGGACTGTGAATTCTCGAAAAAATATATAACTTGTGAAATTCAAAACTTTTCTTTAACATCAAATGCCATAATTGTACCATTGATGATTTTGATGCCAAGATTAATTATCAATGCAGGATGTAAATTATTAAGAATATATAAATATAAATATGTTGTTCTTCTTATTGGCTTAAGCTTTTAAGATTGTTGGTAGCACATCTAATTTAACATGGTATCAGAGCCAGAGGTCCTGAGTTCAAACCTTGATGTAGCTCGTGTCAAAATATTTTTTCTCCCTTGGTTGTCCACGTGTTGAACTTTGGGCTATACCAAAGTTGTCAGCGGCCCACACGTGAGGGGGAGTGTTAAAAATATATAAATATAAAGATGTTGCTCTTTCTATCAGATTAAGCTTTTAGGATTATTGGTAGCACATCTAATTTAACAGAAACCTCATACTTTATGTTAGTGTTTGATATAACGAGATTTTAGGTAAAAGAACTCTTCTGAAATGAGGTTACTTCTAAATGACATCTTCATAATTCTTCTTCTTTCTGTTGAGAATACCAAAATTCAATTGTGGGTACTTGATGTCTTCAACACTATTATGATTTCTTTGTTCTTAAGACTAAGACAAGACTCAGTTTGTGGGTAATTGAAATAAGCTACAAAGTTTCTGATGCATTGAGTTGCTTTAACAAATGACTCCATCAATATGATAAAGCAAGGAGAATATTGGAGCTTGATGAACTACTGTTTCTAGAAGATATTGCAGAAGCAACAAACTGAAGATAGTCTACGGATTTGTTGGAGTATGGAGGGAAGAACAAACTGTTGATATGATCATTAATTCTGTTTATATTGTAAAGCTAAATTTTATCCAGCTGTTAGTTAAGATGTAGCTTATCTAGTTATCACTTGAGATGTATATACATTGAAGAAGACTAATAAAAATTGAGTCATTTTACTCCAATTTTTAGATTTACTACGTTCTTCATTTTTCACATTGTATCATAGCGAACTAAGAAGGTGGGATATGGAAATCTGAGGTGATTAATTGTCAGCGGAAGGTGACGATACTATTTGCTCCCTCTCCTCTTCTAGTCATTCTTGCTAAAATCTGAATCGCTGCCCCTAAGGAAAGATCTTGAGTGGATTTTGTGCACATAAGAATGGCGGACAAATCGGTGAGATCTGAGGAATCTTCTTCAGTAAAGATTCCTTATGTCTATTCTCTTAATGCCTCGAATAACCCTGGGAGCTGGGAATGTTTTGATAGCTTGCCAACTGAATGGGACAAACTATCTTACTTGGTCGCGAGCAATGAGAAATGCATTGCGAGCGAAGAACAAGTTAGTATTTATCAATGGAATAGTAGCATAACCAAATGAGGGGGATGCCACTGTTGAACATTGAGAGATATGCAATTTTATGTTAATTGCATGAGTATTTAACTCATTGCATGAGTATTTAACTCGCTCGAGAATGATCTTCAAGCGAGTGTCAATTGTGCAAAAAATGCTAAGATGTTATGGGATGATCTTAAGGGGAGGTTTTCTCAAGCAAACAAAACAAGAATCCATCAACTTAAGTCGGAGATCTGTCTGCTTTGACAAGGACAGTCACGGAATACTACACCAAACTGAAGAGTTTGTGGGAAGAGTTAGATACTTTCAATGTTCCACTGACATGGACTTGTGGCTTGTGTACTTGCAAATGTTGTTGCTCAACTATCCACACAAAACGAGAAAGAAAAGGGGTTCAATTCCTAATGGGATTAAATCTTGACATATATGGCATAGTTCGTTTGAACATACTGCAGATCCTTTGTCTACATGAACAACAAAGGAAAGCTTCCAATGACGCAAGTAATCTGACTGTGGCAGCTTTCGCAACTAGATGTGGAGGTAGTTCTAAACCTTTAAGTGTAATTGTGCTAGGAGGAAAGAAATTGACTTGTGATCACTGTGGGAAGAAAGGACACATGAGAACAAGCTATTGGAAATTGGTTGGATACTTGCCTCACATAGTACATGCAAGAAGGAACAATAAGAAAATCAAAGGAGATCCAAATGAGAACTACAAACTGGGAATCAACCAGTTGGCGCATTCTGCTCAAACCTCTGCAACAACTGTACCAGGTAAAGTTTTGGCAAATCTATCCAAAACACAAGTCAGAAGCTCTTGAGCATTATCACAATAAATGACAAGGAATAGGAGAATCTCTCTGGTAACAATTTATTTCCTCTTGACTCAAACATAGATTGGAACATTGATTCAGGTGCATCGTTGCACATGACTGGGAATCAACAAGTACTTGTCTGCCCTGAATCAATTAGAGAATCTATAAATGTCACCACTACTAATGATGATGTCATTACAGCAACAGAATCTGGAAAAGTATCACTTGCGCCAGGAGTAATTCTTGTTGATGTGCTTGATCTTCCAAACTTCAGTTGCAACTTGATATTTGTTTCGAAATTGATACTGAATATTAACTGCTAGGTAACTTTTCATTCTGGTTTTTGCTTCATCCATGACCGTGTCAAAAGGACGTTGATTGGATTGCAAAATTACATAATCATAATGTCGATGGAACTTTAGTGAGCGGGCCAGGAAATGTGTTTTCATTGGCTACCCACTTGATAAATGAGGCTGGAAAGTTTATGACATTGAAAATGACAATTTTTATATCTCGAGATGTAAAATTTTGTGAAAATATTTTTTCCTTTTTTTGAACAAGAACACATTAATGTGCAACCTGAGGGACCAATGTTCACAGACAAAGCAGGACCGACTTTTCAAAGAAGATATTGCAGAAGTGAATCGCACAAAGTGTCTCCTGCTCATATTATTCAGCAATCAGGGATATTAGAAATGTCATGCAGAATCTTCAAATCCTGAGGTATCAGTTTTGCCTTTAGCATCAAATGAATCACATTCTATTGCATAGATACATGTTTCACCTGATACACTTGCTGAATTGAATTCCATCACATCTGAGTTGCATGTAACAAAATCCAAAAGATCTCGCAGACCACTGGGATATTTGCAAGATTATATATGCCACAATGCCAAAATTATCACGTCTATGAATAGTACATCCATTCCAAAAGGCTCCTTAGGTACGCAATATCCTATTCAGTCTTATGTTGCATATATTAAAGTTTCATATAATTATAAGGCGTATTTGACTCATTGACTGCACTAGATTATGATCAAGAACCTAGTTTTTTTTTTTCTGAAGTCATACAGAATACTCGCTGGTGTACTGTTATGCAGGAGGAGTTGGCAGCACTTGAAGCAAATAAATTTGGATTTTGCAAGACTTGCCTTCAAGAAAGAAACCCACTGAATGCAAATAAGTGTTTAAAATCAAGAGGAAAGCAGATGGAAGTATTGAGTGATATAAGAAATGACTTGTGGCAAAGGAATTCACTCAGATAGATGGACTTGACTTTCATGATACTTATGCACCTGTTGCTAAATTAGTTGCAATCTGCTGTCATCTTGCAGTTGTTGTAGCACAACGATGGGAGATACCTCAGATGGATGTGAACAATGTGTTCCCATGGAGATTTGGATGAAAAGGTATACATGCAATTACCTCCAGGCTTCAAATCTTCTTGAACTAATATTGTTTGCAAGTTAAAGAAATCATTATATGGGTTGCGACAAGCTTTGGATTTGGTTTTCTAAGCTCACTCGGTCATTACTCACTTATAATTTCCAACAACCGTAAACGGATTACTCTGTTTACCTTGAATCATGAAAACCTATTTCTAGCTATCCTAATATATGTGGATGACTTACTTTTGGTTAGCAATACACTGCATCTTATACTGCTAAATTCATGGATTACGCAATCATGTTTTAAAATGAAAGATTATGGTCCATCTGCTACTTCCTAGGAATTGAAGTCACTCACAAAGATTCAGGCTTTTTCCTTAATCAATGCAAGTATGTGCTTGATATCTTAAATTCGTGTGGATAAGAGCTTCTAAGCCATCTTTATTTCATATAGAGCAACGCCACCACTTGAATTTTCAAGCTAGTGATAGTTTTCATGAGCCTAGTCGTTATCGTCGACTAGACGGAAGATTAATATATTTGACGATAACTTGGCAAGAGATCTCATATTCTACTAACATATTATCACAATTTATGCATGATCCAAAGAGCAAGCATTGGGATGCAGCGATTTGAGTGGTTCATTATCTTAAAAATGCACTTGGAGTTGGCATTCTTCTCTGACAGCAAGATTTATAGCTAACTTGTTATAGTGATTCAGATTGGGCTGCTTACCCTCTTACACAACGCTCTACAAAAAGGTATCTCGTCACTCTTGGTGGAAGCAAAGCAACCCGCTATCTCTCGATCTTCTGCGGAGGCTGCATATTGGGCAATGACAGCAACTATTTGTGAGCTTGTATGGCTCAAACTATTGCTCTCTTCTTTGAATATTAAGCATTCACAAGAGATGGCTTTATAATGTGATAATAAATTCATGTTGCACATTGCCAACAATGCAGTTTATGGATTAAACATATAGAAATTGATTGTCATTTTATCATAGATCATATCAAGTCAAAGACCATCAAGACAATTCATATATCTACTCATTTGCAGTTAGGAGACATGCTAACAGGACATGATCAATTCAGATTCTTATCTGGCAAGTTGGGCATTTGTAATTCATATGCTCCAACTTGAGGGGAGTAATAAAGCTTCATAAATTACCTGTTTCTAGAAGATATTGCAGAAGCAACAAACTTTTGAAATGATCTTTAATTCCATTATATTTTAAAGGTAAATTTTATCCGGTAGTATATACATTGATGAAGACTAATAAAAAATTGAGTCATTTTACTTCAATTTTCAGATTTACTACGTTCTTCATTTTCACAGAGATTTTTACCTCTTCGGTGATAACCTCTTCTTCCTCCTCCTCCTCCACCTTTTCTCCCTCACCATCTTCGTCCTTGGGCGGCTCCAGAACTTCTCTGTTCTCCAGTTGCCCAAGCGTTGCCTCCGCCTTCCGGTAGTCCGCGACGACCCTGCGACTCCTCCACTGAGCCTTCTGCCGCGATCCAAAGTCGACAGCAATTTCATTTTCTCTCCGCCTCCGCATCTCCACGGCGTCCTTCTCCTTCCTGGCGGCCTCCTCCTTGGCACCGAGGCCGGCCCTGGACCGCCGGATGTCGAGGCCAACGGGCTCCGCAAGACCGGCGCCGTCCTTCCCAAGAGCCGTCCCAGGGCTGTAGCCCATCATCTTCAGCATTCTGAAGCCGATATTGGATGCGGGGATGGCGGACCCAAGACCGGAGATGGTACGTTCGTCTTCCTCCTTCTGCTTNGCCGTCCTTCCCAAGAGCCGTCCCAGGGCTGTAGCCCATCATCTTCAGCATTCTGAAGCCGATATTGGATGCGGGGATGGCGGACCCAAGACCGGAGATGGTACGTTCGTCTTCCTCCTTCTGCTTCCTCTGGCGCTCGAGCCTTCGCTTGTCCTGCCAGCTCAGGCCCTTGGCGTGCTTCGGCTTTGACTGCGGCGGGTCGGGAGGCGCTCGCTTCCTGGTCTTGGAGAGAGAAGACGAAGAGGAGTCAGGGGGAAGGAGGAGGGATAAGTCTCCCATGTAGTCGTCCTCCTCATCTTCGTCGGCGCCTCCTCTTCCTCCGGCGCTGGTGTGTTCGCCGCCGCCTCTCGCCGCCATGGAAGCCGGTGTGGGTGGAGCTGCAGCCCGGCGGTTGTTGCTTAATGGCCCTTCGCTTTTGTTGGGCCGTTAGTTTCTTACGTTTATCACCGGCCTGTTAAACAAAGCCTACGTACTAAGGAAAAGTATTAAACCTATTGGACAGTTAATATTTGAGGTTAATGATGATATCAGGTAACCTTTTTTTTTTATTGTTTCTAAGACAATTAACTTCTCATTAATTCATAGTTGGATGTGAATGAATGAAATAATATTCTCATGGGCTTGTGATTATAAAAGTCGAACTTGGCTCTAAGGTACAATCTCGTTATCAATTATAATAATTAAATTTGGTTCGACATTATGTCTGAGCCATTTAATACACACGATCAAATATTTTAAAAGATCATGATCACATTATAGTCCTACAAATTATTCAATTTTGCATTAGATAGTTGAAAAATCTTGCTTGAAATAAATGCTAAAACCCTTATTTCATTCGTAAGGGTCAATAAAAATAGTTGATAACAAGAGTTCTGGACTCCACAGAGAAAAGTTAAAAATAAAAAATAAAAAATAAAAGATGAAATTGTGTTGGAGTGCAACACTACAAGGCATTATAAAAGAAAAGTCTTGAAGAGAGAACAGGTGGTGAAAAAAAAAGTTTGAAGCTGCTGTCTCAACTACCAAAAGTCGAGGAGAGGAGGGAGAGAGATTATGAATTTGAAGATGAATTTTAATTTATTTTTAATGAAATTTTAGATATTAATTCTCTATATTTTTTTCATCAATTTTTAATATTTTGATAAAATTATTTTTAAACTTATCCATTTTTTCAAAGACATAATAAATATTATTTCACGATCGTTAATTTATTACTGTCGAGAAAATTTTTAGGATCTTCATAATCGTTAACTTCGTTTCATGTCTGTGAAAGTGTTGATCGTGAATTCGCGATTTAGCGATCTTATTTCTCTTCTAGTACTCATTCTGTAGCGCCCATGAGCTCGAGTCTTCACGCCCGTGAATATGCTGGATTGAGTCGAGCTTTTGTAGTGGACGTGAAGATATGTTAATGGCCTATGAATTGTTAAATGTATTGTAGTATTTTGTAGTGGCCATGAATGATCATCACGACCGTGAGTCAGCTGATGTATGCAATTGATGTAGAATTTCCCTCCTTCCTCACCCATAGTAAAAGAAAACTAGAAATTGAGTAGCTCACAGACTTTAATGCAATTATGTGATAAATAAAAATGAAATAAATGTAATATGTGCAAAATGATGGACCAAACTATATGAAATGCATGACACTTGTTGCATGCGTCAAACTCTTCACATGCAAACTCTTCACACTTGAACATGTGCTTGTCATCAAGCATAAACTTATAGCCAAGCTCAAGAGATAGAAGAAAATCCATTCATTGCATGCATATTACCAGCCAATACTTTCTCTTTTCCTATTCCTTCCATGGACATCATTATAGTATCCCACCATTTATCCAAAAATCCTTGCCCTATCAACTTTTTTAAACTCGTTCTACTCCAAATATACAAAAGAATACATGAAATTCAACTCAAACTAGTATTAATGCTGAAAACCTAAGAATTACATGAGCTTAAGGGATCATATACAAAAATGTATGTTATTCAAGAAATTTTCAGGAAGTTCTAGCCTCCAAGTAGGGTTGCACAAGAAAGTCCATGTAGAGGGCTTGGGATCGATGACTCTCAGACCAGATGGCCTTAAGGAATCAAATGTTGAAACCCCTTGACCTTGCTTCTTAGGCATTCTGAGGTTCTAAATTGGAGTTTCAAACTATGCAATGACTTAGGTATTCATGCACTTCTCTATATTACACAAAACAATCCATGTAATGAGTTTTCAATCAGGGGATCTCATACTATTGACTTAGATCTTCAGGCAAGAATCCCCTACATATTTAATTACCCGAACACACCAAGGTTCCAGATAACACATTCCTATCTTGCTCAACTACTTTTATGTTTGTTTTATAATCCAAAAATTTCTTTCCATTTACTTTTCAAGCACACAAAAGCTCATTAGGAACTTAATATTTTCAATAATAATGCTATTATGATCAAGACAACGGTAAATATAAACAAAAATATCTGGAAAGAAGAAATTATCAAAGGATCATATGGCTATTGGGCATCTTTCTACATTCCATAAGTCCCTATACTGTGGAGATACCCACAAAAGATTAGCAAATTGGATTTCACATACTAGAACATGTTGTCTTAACTTTGTACAAGAGATACACACAAAAATCAGGTGCAAAGTTGACACAAAATTTAAAAAATTCAAAAGATGCATAACATAAGCAAACATGATTTATGTTAGATTAAACGTAACTAACTCCCACATATTTGAACTTTTCACTATCCCTAGTGAAAGTTAATGAGGGAAAGTTGAACAAACATGCAAGAAAAATGAAAATGCATAATGATGCATAAAGTAAACATGCAAAATATGCCAAAGAAAAGGAAAAAGCACAACCAGATGCTCTACTATTGATCGGGGCAATCTGGTGGAGGAAGGAGCATGGCGTAGTGCCTTTAGCTGATTGATAATCATGATGGCATTACATCATCCTCTCAAGATGATCATGGCGTGTGCGCAGGTCATCGTAATACTATTGATGCTCCTCTCGCATGATGTCGTACTAATGTTGGTGAAAAGCTTGAAGACTATCGTAATATTAGGTGTTGAGCTTGGATGGATGTTAGACTGGCCTGAAAAGAGGAAAACTCAAAAGATGAGGGTGGCGGCTGACTCGATGTGCCCTTTGTAGGGTCAATTGCCATGTCTGTAGGCTGGTGATCGAACTCATATTCGAACTCGGATTCTTTATTCTTGTTCTCAGCTTGACATGGAGGGATGGTTCGATGTTCGAGTGATCTAGAGCACGCCGACAGTAGAATCCAATTAGCATGGTTGAACACTGTGAAGTTATCGACCTTTATCATCAGGAGAGACTTTGACCTATTCTTCAAGATAAAGGCCTAGGTGTCGTTCATCCTATCTACCAACTTCGTTTGTGAGATTGTGTGAAGGACGAGGAACTCATGTGTCATACTCTCACTCATATGATCCTCTATGTTTAGTTGACTTTAGTTCGTGATTGGGGTTATAAGTTCCTGCATAAAAATTTTCCCATTGGCTTGGTTTGGCAATGGGAACCTGGCCAGAACCTGAGCTGGTTCTGGCCAGGTTCCACCCGGTTCCGCCAAACGATGTGATGTTTGGCGGAACCGGGCGTAGAACCCTAAGGTGAAACCCCGACTGACGTCACCGGGGTTCCACCACCCGGTTCCTGCTAAAAGCAGGAATCAGGCGGTTCTTGCTGCAATAGCAGGATTTAATGCTGTTGTTGCAGCTGTTTTTTTTTCTGTTGGCCGTTTTTTTATTTCCTTTTTTTCTTAATGTTTTTTTTGTTGGCTGCTTTTATTTTATCATATAATTATAAAAGCTGATAATTTTTATATTAACTTAATATATAATTATAAAATTATTAATTATTCTATTATATTTTAATGGTAATGTTTTATTAATTTATATGTGGGACTAATTAAAGTTTTAGAAATAAAATGAATTACTTTATTATATTATTCATGAGAATAATTTTATATTATTTATTTTTTGAGAAAATATTTTATTACATTGTATTTATTTTATAATACAAATTATTTATTAATATACTTTTTATTTAAAAATTTGTTTTATGAAAATATTATTAATCAAAATATAAATTCGTTAGATTAACTTATATTAATTATTTTTTTAAAAATAATCGATATTTAGAAAAATATTTTTTTAAAAATAGTAATTCATGAGATAAATTTTATATTATTTACAAATAATTTTAAATGATATTTTTATAAAAAATATTTTATGAAATATTAATTTGTTCGATTAATTTTATATTATTTAATATAATTTTTTAATTCAACAAAGTTTTATTTTCATTAAAATATATTTTATATTTCTGGTTCTTATTTTTTATCCAAACATCCTTAGAATCTATTTGTAATCATTACATTTTAGTTCATCCAAACACACTTTGAACTAATCTATCAAATCAAACTATTCATTGGAACCCGGAGAACCCCCGGTTCTACTTGCCAAACCCAGCCATTGTGTTTCCCTGCGAACCTCATTGTGTTTCTTTGTGAATCTAATTTTATTTCTCTGAACCATAAAGTCGAGGAAGAACAGTTCAGTAGAATTGATGATCTCCTCAATGTTTGAGTCAGTGTTTTGTACATGTAACAAGTCGGTCGGGTATCAGTAATACACCACCTGTGATGAGTCCGATTGTGGATTGGGTTAGGTTAGAACCTAAATATCAAACACTTGCATAAAAAATCAAACTTGTGGTGGCATGTTGGTGGAATCAATTTATCTAGTCGTTAAAACTCAACTCAAACTTAAATTGCAATCTCCTTGGGACTCAACGATGTTCAAATTCAAAACAAATTCCACAATCTTCTACACACGCCATCATAGTCATCGTGTTCGCACATAGAACGACGTAATCAACAGCTCTTTTCTTGTCCTTGTCACTGCCTTTCCACGGCCATTACAACCGTCCTTATCACCGCCTTTCCACATGTCCTCGTCTATATAAACATGTCCTTGCAAACCTAAATCAACCTTGTCTTGTCACCTAAACCCTGAACCTTCGCCTCTCTGTTCCAGCGTGAAAAGAGCCCCACATATTCGTTTTCTCTTAGCACTCGCAACATGTTCCTCCTTGTTACAATGGTGTCCACCCGCAGTAAGAAGAAGAAGCAATAGACGGAAGCTAAGCGAAAGAAGATCACGCCAAAAAAATGTCATCTCTCGCTCTAAAGCCGACGGGCCTCGTACTGTCGATTGGAGAGGAAGAAATTAAGGAAGACCACATCTCCCTCATCTTGCGCACAGCTAAGATCCTAAAGCCTAAAGAGAAGGGCGAGTTATCACAATTGATATTGCGCAACATTGAGCTCCGATAGATTTTGGAGCACAAAGGTAAGACAATAAAGAAGATACATGTAACCTCAAGATATGAATGGTACAAAATATTTTCTTGACTTTTGTTGTCTATTGATATCACTACCCCCTAATTCTTAACATGTTTCTTCTCGAACCACTTTGAAATTCCCCTTGTTTGGTTCTTGCTTTATTTCTTCTAGAACTGTTTAGGAAGAATTAGAAATGTAACCTACCACATTCTGTCCTTTGTAAAATCACCCAGGATCCCTTTATGAAACTCAAAACATTTATAACACCTTATTTTTGGGATTAAAGTTCAGGCAAAAATTTGACACTTACCACAATCGCCCTTAGATTTTAGAATTTGACTATCCAGGCAACAGTTCATGCCTCATATTTTTCCTGAAGGTAGATCAAGAGTAAAAATGTGAGTGAGAGAAAAATGAGAAAAACCCTCTATGTGTGAAAATCGAAGTCAATTTTTGCATCACAATCATCGTCACAACCACCTCACCACCTAGTTTGTAATACCACTTGTGACAATTGTAAAACATCTGAGCCTGAGTGATCAAGAATGTTACTTGAACCCCCACAGTAAAAATATGATTAGTTGAACCCTACTGTGAGGATGAGCTTGAAAGATAAATAGGGTTAGTCTAACCCCCAAAGAGAATAGGGTTAGTTGAACCCCATTGAGCATCTCAAGCAAGATTAGCTCTAGAGTTAATTAGCGTGACCCAATGCCTATAACTTGTCACACCTTTCGAAGGTCTTATACAATTAATTGTGTTATTGCGGTGTTTCTTTGCTGAGGATTTTCAAATATCCTATTCAAGATGAGGAAAAAAATGTTAAACACTTAGGGCTTGTTATACTATAAAAAATAGGAGTTTTGAGCTTGTTAGTTTGAGTGATGAATTTTTAGCTCTAAAAGGTGGATGCGGCAAGTTTTCAAGGGTCTCATGAGTGTAGTTATGCATAGGCCCGATCTTCAGTGATCCCAAAAATAAAGGATAATCCATTAAGAATACACTTTAAATGTTGCTGGTATGTGATGTGCAATTGGACTTGTTTGCTAACAGGTATATTGTCTCTAATGTGATTGCTTATGCTCTCTTAAATTCCCTAATTTTGCTTGACGACAAGCAAAGATTCAAGTTTGTGGTAGTTAATGAGTGGCTAAACACCATTTTTATCCTTCATTTATGTCACATTTTTATCGTGTTTTGCGTGTTACTTGAGGGTTTTCTTGTCAATTTTTTATCAAATTACAACATTTCTATATTTGACTTACTCATTTTCAGGAAATATTGAATTTCATTATAAAATTGGGTTTATTATGTAATTTTGGAGTAATAATGCAGAAATAGACAAGCTAGAATCCGACCCTTCACTTCTCAATTCCAATCGCCACCATTGATGAAAAAAAATCTCCACAATCAAGAGGATAATGATCAAAGAAGATTTCCAATTCAAGTCGACCCCAATTAAGGAAATGTATTACAAACCAATTAAAGAATGAATGACGACTTGGAGGGATGCAACCATGATTGAAGGGATCACAATTAAAAAAGAATTCACCATGGGCAAATCAAATCCGGACAAATTAAGAAAGGGATCACTAGGGACGCCTTGGTCCACAAGCAAATTCTTTTGGAGCAAACTATTGGCGGTTGTTGGAGATCGCAATCGCACGGTTACAGTGAATTTTCCCTTGATCACGACCCGATGGAGAGGCGACCAGGGGGAGTCTATTTAAAGAGAAGACAACATCATTCAGAGGGGGTTCAACCAGGAAATATCTTGAGTGATAGCAAGGAAGAAGCCGCCTCCAAAGCCTTTAGTTTCTTTCCAGTTTTTGAAATAATGTTCCTACTGTCCCTCATGGGACTTGGGGGATAGTTTAGTTTATTTCTGAGGCTCTGGTAAGCCTCGTACAGACTTTGTAGTTGTCATATTTTCTCATCAATGAATTGTTTCTAATCTTTTAATTAGATTGCAAGTTTGGTTCTTTACCACCACGTGTTTAATGCTTGTGATTTATTTAAGATGACAATTTTGTTCGCATGATAATCCTTTCAAGTGTAGGTTTCTCATACGAGCCAAGCTTGAAAATGATCGTTCATAGTTGTGCATATATCACAACCAGAAAATTGTTGTTCGTTACAACCCCGCTTGTGACGACACTTGTGATGAGGTTGTGATGAACCTAAAAATCGATTTAGTGTTCTGATTTAACCGAAAAAGAGTTACTTATGGAACATATGATATTTCTCAAGTTAGTTCAATGGAAGTTGACTGACTTTACCCTCTGTCGATTTTGAAAGACTTGCATATCTTTGATATTCTATGTTTTTATCAACTTATTTCTCTTCAATCGAGTCAATCATTGACTAGGATCACCCGAGGTTGTGTAACCGAGGAATCTGTCACAACTATTGAGAAACGACATTTTTTTGAATTTCCATCGATTTATTGATTCTCTTTATTTGGATCAAATTTGATATTGTGTAACCGAGGAATTTGTCATAACTGTTGAGAATCAGCAAATCCTTGAAGTAGTCATGTTCCTAAGTCTGTGTTCGTTCTTCTTCATCTGGATCAAGCCTTGATCGGATCGTCTAGGGTCATGAAATTAAGAAATTTGTCACGATTGTTGAAGAACAACTAGCTTGCAACGGACGAGTGTGACTATCCCCTGTTTTATATGTCTCACACCAAGATGATCAGTTGGTGTGCATTTTTGGGAAGGATTAGTCGCTATTAATAGTCTCGATAGCAACTCTTTATTTGGGATTACCCTGATCGGAATCGCCCAAGGTCGTGTAACTGGGGAACCTATCACGACCAACAATGTTCACTTGTGATGATTGATTGTGATGATCCATATGTTGAGTTCAGCACCAACCTGAGCCCTTGTCTCTATATCCTCACCTGGATCAAGCTTTGATGGGATTGTCTAGGGTTGCATGCAGAAGAATATGGGGTAATAGTGTGTCAGCTTATGACGACGGATTGTGATGACTTAACAAATTGATTCAAGTGTACTTTTTAAAGGATTTCAAGGGATATTCATGTGACGATAGTGGATCTATCCACTGGATAACTTTTTTTAATCAATATAAGACTTTGAACAATGAGTTCTTAGATTGGATCAGTGAACAGTGGAATGTTGCATGATTTTGTTCTTTGAACTTCTTATAGAATCGATTCATTTGTTTTTAATGTTTGACAACTACAGGCGAGCTGGGGTGAAACTTTGCTTTGAAAATATTTTTTATCATTGATATTTTCTCTTTTTACTTTCTCGTATTTAAAAACCCAAAAACAAAGTCAACCAACAATATTTTCTCTTTAGGCTAGTGTAATTGAGTTAAGAATCTTCCTAGAAACCTAGTTGACCAGTCTGTGGATTGATCCCAAAGTATTGCAACTACCTGTGTGCTTGCAGAAGCAGTAATTGTATAATTTAGTATTTTATAAATTTTAAAACTTGCATTTGTAGTGTACAATCGGGTGTAATTAGAGTTGTCACTACTTGTGTCACAATCGGATCTTTTCTGTTACAATGTAACATGTTACATGACTCACATCAGTGTGCTGATATAAAGTTGCTTAAACACCTTCAAGAGTTTTGCAAATTGGTTGTCCAACCTCTCCTTGTGATATTTCTAAGGATGGGGAGGTTAACAATCTTCTAAATTGAAGTTGTAGGTCCTTTTTTTCTTCTCAACTTTTCTTGTTGTAGAGTTTTTCACATCTACACTAGGTTCCGAGTTTTCATTTAAATTTTTTGTTGCATCAATAATTGGGGGGCTAGGACCCTCCAATTAAAGTCCACTTATAGTGGTGATAGCCTTGATTTGTTCTTTGAGATTTTTCTATGTCACTGGATAAGGAATCAAGTTGTCTTCTAAATATAATATTCGTTAGTTGTCCTACCTATCTCCAGATTCTTAATAGTTGTCTTGATTAGTGAAATTTTACTGTACAATAGTCATGGAGTTAGCTACAATGTACACCAAGTTGATCTTGGGTTCCTGTGAGGGTTGATGCGTGCTAATGTTTCCTAAAATTTATCACTAGCAAGTGCACTAGTGTATCTAGTAAAAGTTCAATGTGAGTTAAGTATTGATCCCAAGAGAACTAATATAACTATATCCTACTCCCAACAACTAATAAGAGATAACAAGGTTGTGATGAAAAATGATCTTTAATTGAAAATGAAGAAAAGAAAAGAGTTTGATGACAAGAGCCTTTTGAATGAGGATGATGTAAGATGATTAGGATAAAACATATTTCACCGCAAGTTTAATGAATGTTTAGTTGAATTCAACCTTATGAGGATTAGGATTTACCTAAAATCTAATGTCCTTTTCAGGATTCACCAACTAATCTAAGAGACTTGACCGTTCCTCTATATGATGCCAATTTAATCTAATAAGGTTTTGAGATGTGTTAAGATGTATTTCCTAAGTTGTGAATTATTCCTCTCTAGGATGTCAATCTGACAAACTTCATAACTAAAGTATTTTTCTTCAAGATGCTACCTAGATGTGGTATGCAATGTTTTGACTATAATTTCAAAATTAACTTTCAATTATCAAGGAGAAATAAGAGTTCTCTATTCATATCCAGGATGTTAATGAGGGTTCAAACTCTCATATATACATAAAAGAGCATTAAACATAGCATGCATACACATAAGAAACTAAATAATTAAAATTAATTCAACAAGGGTTCAAAGATTTTCACTTACAATAAATATTCTCCAAAAAAAATAAACTAAATGAACTACAAATGGAGTTCACCCTTTAAAAATTGAGAAGAGAATATTACAAAATACTTAGGATAAAAAAAACCTTAACTTAATGATCATCTTCTTCAAAAGATCCGCGCAGAAATCCTTCTTCTTCTCTTGGCGTTAGGCTTGGCTCCAAGCTCGTTGTGCTCTCACAAAATCTCTTCATATTCTCTCTTCGATCTCTTTTGGCTCTAGATTAATGGATCATGGTCATAGGTCCCTCAATTGAAGTCTTTTGAGTATATTTATAGGTTTAGAGAGTACTTGGATGATAAACTTTGTTTTGGAGAAGATAGGGCTTAGGTTGGGATCAAAACCCTCGAAAGATAAGTCAAAACAACATAAAAAATAAAGTTTTTATTTAATCCATGAATTATCACGGGCGTGACGGAAGCGTCTTCATATTCTTCGGCCCTTGACAAAATTTTCACGATCATGATTGTGTATATGTTCTTTGTTCACTTTGCTTTCATGGTCATGAAAACTGATTTCATGGCCCGTGAGTATACTCCACACACGGTCATGGTTTATGCCTTTCATGAGTATATGGGCTTCATTTTCATGATCCTGAAATTGGGTTTCATGGCCCATGAAAACTCTTCTGCAACACTTGCGGTCGTGAGTTGACAGTTAAGGTCGTGCCTTTTCAATGTTTTATGAATTCTTCTTTGATTTGTCTCTGATTTCAGTCTAGATTCTCGTAGTCTTCATTTTTCATCCTGCCAAGCATCTTGGACACACAAAAACATAACATTATGCATATTCCGACTCTGAAAACTAAAATGGAGTGAAATGAAGGTTAAAATGATGCATATGACGACGAAAATCATACTAAAAAGATATGAAAATATGACTAATTTAGCACACATCACCTACATTTGTCTTTAGATTCTTGATAGCTGTGTATTGATTAGTGAATTTTGACTCTATAGTAGTCATGAATTTAGCTAGAATGTACACCAGGTTGGTCTTGGATTCTTGTCAGGGCTGAAAACAAGGAGGAGGTTGTTGTGAGCTATTGACCTATGAATAGTTTGGGTTGCTTCGGTAGCCATGGTGGAACTCAAAATGGTCTGCTAAAAATAATTTTAGCAATGAAGTTGGCATTCTCGATGAGAGGAATTTGTCCCAGTGTGGCAATAATGGTTGGGTCTCCCTCATCAGAAATCATAGGTAACAATGTTGATCTTATTTGTGGTTTCCTGACCCATGAGTTGCTCCATATTTGTTCATGACCTCTCATTGAGCAATTATGTGTTGCATTGTCCACTTGATGAATACCAACTTTCCTCTGTGGTTGAACCATGTTATTCTACCAATGAGTTAAAGCCAGATTCTCAATCATTTTGAAAGCCTCCTCTGAGGATTTGTTAGAGATGGCGCTTCCAACTGAGGTATCCAGTAGGCTCTTCACTCTCAAGGATGCGCCATTGTATAATGCTTGAATTTGCTCGTATAAGGACATTCTATTATGTGGAATTCTGGTGACTAACTCATTGAATATCTCCCATGCCTCATGCACGAATTCATTATCTTATTGGACAAAGAATTTAGCTTCAGAAATCAGCCTTATTGCTTCTTTAGGAGGGCACTACTTATTGTAGAATGCTTGTTTTAGTTCCTTACATGTGGTGATTGTGCCAGCAAGAATGGTTGATAGCCAAGAAGAAAGCCTTTCCTTTTAGTTAGAAATGAAATAGATGAAGTCTATCTGCATCACTAGAAACTCCATTAAAGTTGAAAGTATGAAATATTTGAATGAAGTTGCGAACATGCTTGAACAAGTCTTCGTCCTTGTTGCTTCAGAATTGTTCGTGTTGCACCATTTGGATCGTTTTATGTTAGATCTAAAAGTTCGCATCCACTTGGGGAATTGCAATACCCTAAGACATTTTTCGTAGTTGACTAATGGTGTGTAGTCTCTCATTGTTTGATACACAGGTTGGATTGGAGGATCCACAACATTTTTGTTGGCGTTTAGATTGCCCAATTGGTTGTTATCTGCCATGTTGTTTAACTTGTCAACATTCCTTCTCTATTGGCAAATTGTCCTTTCTATTTCAAGACCAAACAATAATGAACCACTCAAGCTCCTTGTAGTGCGTCTTGAAGTTGTTATTCCAGAAGAAGTCTGGAGTCCAGGGTGTGATCTCTTCTTGAAATTCAATACATGTACGAACACACAAAAAGTGGTAAAGCTCAATTATCAATTAGGCTAGAATGTGATATTAAGCAAGTTCCCAACAACTATCATACACCAAAAAATTGATGCAACAAATATGTCACACAATAGTAGCAAGTATACTAGTCTCGTAAGTAATAAAGCCCTCAACGACTAGGAATGACACAACCTAGATCTAATCAGGAAACTGAGTGAGTTCAAGAAAAATCAGATGTAAGAACTAATTGAAAAGAAAGTAAAGAAGCAGAAGTATGATCACAGTATTGGATGAATATCGAATCAATTAGATGGAGAAGTAGGGTAATAACCTCGTCTACACACAATCATAATTATGGATCCCTCTATATTTATGGACAAAGTGAAACAATTGATAAAATAAAGGAACTTGATTAATATTAACTCGATAATATTTCAGATTCAATGATCTTTTATGCCTTAAACATATGTGAACTAATCCTTTTGATTTCTAATCACACTTGTTATCAGACACAACACATCAGAATTATTCCTTACACGTATAAGAGCTCCATTGATTTCTAATAGAAGACTACACAAGTTAGGGTTCTTCCGTTTTCTCCTAACTTGAGGTATTCATGCTAAGGATGAGACCTAGATCAATTTCTGATAAGATAGCACATTCAATAAATGATTCTTCCTTTTAGATAGAACACAACTCATGCAAGAAAATCAAACTTCAGAAAAGCATTGAGAGCAAACACGAATACTAACAAAAGTTCCAACTATTAACGTGAATGCCAAAGCTTTGCTTCTCCAAGGCAGAGTAATTTCTTCCCAAGCATCCTGTGATACGCTCACCAAAAACTCAAAGGCTTCATTTATAAGTTCTAGAACAATCTTGTTAGGGTTTAGAATTGATTCATGGACGTTATGCAGTAATAGTGCACTTTGCAACCCGTAAATATGATTTCATGATCGTGAATTTATCGGCATCGAGAAAACTTTAGGATCCTCATGACCATTAACTTTGTTTCACGCCTGTGAAAGTGTCGATCATCAAATCACGATTTATGTATCTGTTGTTACTTCTCTTTGCATAACCGTTAACTCCAATAGCACTCGTTCTATATCGCCAGTGAGCTTGAGTCTTCATGCCCGTGAATATGTTGCAGTCATGCGTCTATAGCAGACGTGAAGACATGTTAACGTTCGTGAATGTGTTGAACAATATTGCAGCGTTCTTATCGACCGTGAATGGCATCCCCACAATCATGAGTCTGTTGATGTATGGAAATGATGTCGAAATTATCTCCTTTCTCATCTATAATAAGAGAAAATAAGAAATTGAGTATATCACCGACTCTAATGCAATTATGTGATAAATAAACATGAAACAAACATAATATGCGCAAAATGATGGACCAAACTATGTGAAATGCATGATACTTTTTGCATGCATCATATGTCTCTACCTCTAGAGAAGACTAAGTCTATAGGGAGCATGCAAATTTGTCGGGGCCCTTCAGATAGTTAAGAATGGGAGTTTGTTGTGCCTTTTATTAATATGGGGGGCTCATAGGGAAAAGCTAAAAGAACAAAATAAAAGATAAAATTGTGTTGGAACGCAACCCGACGTACGAGGCATTATAAAAGAAGCCAAGCTGCGAGGAAGATGAGGTGAAAAAAAAGTTTGAAGCCGCCATCGCACTCCCATAAAAGTCGACAACATGAGAGAGAAAGACTCTACGTTCGATACGTAGACGAGTTTTGATCCGTAGTATTTTTATCAATCTCTAATATTTGAGTGACATTGTTCTAACACTTATTCTATTTTCATATACATTATTCTACAAAATCAAAGATTACTTATCGTGGTTATTAATTTTATATTCATGCATCAACGTTGATCAGAAGAAGAAACTTTATATTATACGATTATTTCATAATGAAATATTTATTGCTCGTTTTCGTGATTTTTTTCACATTTTAAAAGGTTTTTCACATAATTTTGTGTGCCCTAGTCGAATTTAATTGTCCATATTATTATCATCATTCCATTTAAATTAGAAAAAGAGGATAATTTTATAAATATTTATTCGATATTTTTTCAACACGTCACTATCATAAAAGAAGTCAACTTAACGCTTACGAAAGTGTGAAAAACCTATTAAAAATAGTTCATCGTTTTAGAAAAATAATCAAAAAAAGATCTCAATATGCTTTTTGAAGTACACTTTGTTTATAAAAGATATAAATATGCAATTCTTTTGAAAAAATAGCTATCATATATAACCCCTTATGAGCTTTTTAAAAAAAAAGAATAACAGTAAGCTTTCTCACCAATCTAATATATATA
>LTAE01003545.1:0-23039 GCA_001647135.1 Pontederia paniculata
CCGAACCTCGTCAACAACTTGATCCGTGTCTTGAATTTGCATTTCTCTCTTACTTGCTTTACTTATCATCTTGCATTCTCATATTATTATTTCACTTGTTCTTGATTGAGAACTTACGATTTGAGCTTCACGATAAAACGATTTTGAGCTTCCGTGTTTTTATTGTGAAATCAGTTTAAAGTTTTCTTACACCAATTCACCCCCCCTCTTGGTGCCAAGTGATCCTACAGTACTGGCCTTGGGTGTGTTTTGATGCAAAATGGAAAAGTAGTTGCTTATGAATCAAGGAAGTTAAAGAATCATGAGAGGAACTATCCTACCCATGATTTGGAGCTAGTTGTAGTGGTGTTTGCTTTGATAATTTGACGATATTATTTATACGGAGAGCAATTTGTGTTGTACACAAACCGTAAATGTTTGAAGAATATTTTTTAACAAAAGAAGCTTAATATAAGACAACGTCGATAGTTAAAATTTTAAAGGATTATGACTTTTCTATTATGTATCATCTAGATAAAGCTAATGTAGTAGCAGATGCATTAAGTCGAAAATGAGAAGCATCATTAGCAGATGAAAATTTGAAAGTGGAATCTCTTTGATGATGTAATTCAATGGAATTCAACCATAGTTAGTGGAATGATACTATTAATGGAAATTTGGAAATAAAATCTGATTTGGTGGACAAAATAATTCAAGCACAAAGTACAGATTGAACATTTAGTGACATGAAGACTGTGTGAAAAAGAAGCTTCAGATTTTATTTTAAGTATAGATGGTGTCATAAGATTCAGGAATCATTTGTGGGCTCCAGAGAATAAAGAATTGACACAAGATATTATGAAAGAAGCTCACGAATCAAAGTTTTCAATTCATCCTGGTAATACAAAAATGTTTAAAGATCTCAACGAAAGTTTTGGTGGAAAAACATGAAGAAAGAAATAACATAATTTGTCTCAAAGTGTCTAGTTTGCCAATAGGTTAAAATTGAACCTCAAAGGTCATATGGGTTACTTCGACCTTTGGAATTACCCGAGTGGAAATGAGAACATATTACCATAGACTTCATTATGGGATTACCAAGGATAAAAAGAAATCATAATACCATATGGGTAATAGTAGACAGACCAACAAAATCAGCTCACCTCTTACTTATGAGAGACACTCAACCATCTAAGAGTCTTGCAGATTTGTATGTCAAATAAATTGTTAGACTTCATGGTACCAGTTTCGATTTTGTCAAATAGAGACCTTCGTTTCACAGCTAGATTTTGAAGAGGATTGTAAGATGCATTTTGTACTAAGTTAAAGTTTAGTACATCTTTTCATCCCAAAACTAATGGACAGAAAGAACAATTCATACTCTTGAAGACATGTTGTATGAATGCTCTTTGGAGATGTTTGGAAGTTGGGATGAGCATCTACCACTAATAAAGTTTGCATATAATAATAGTTGTCATTCTAATATTGGAATGACATCATATGAGGCTCTATATGTTAGACCGTGTAGATCTCTTACATGCTGAAGTGAGGTAGGAGAAAGAATATTGATAGAGCCAAATATTGTGAGGGCATATTCTGAACGAGTGGTTGTTATAAAAAGAATAATGCTAGCAGCTCATATTAGACAGAAAAGTTATGCAGATAAAGGAAGGAAAGAACAAAGTTACAAAGTGGGTGATTATATTTTATTAAAAATATCACCAACTAAAGGTGTAATGGGGGGAAATATGCAGCTCGGCGATACGGTGATGGAAAACCATCCATTACAGTAAACCCCCAATTTTTCATAAAAATCTAACCCACCTAATTATGTCATCCCACTAGCCCAAGAAGCCCATGAACCCAAATTAGCCCAAAGCCCCACTTACAACCCTAGTATAAATACCCCAAAAGTTTGAGCAGCCACCATTTGCTCTCATCTCATCCTCTCACTTACTTTCTCCTCCCCATCATAAGATCACTCAAGAGCTAGGGTTTGACACATTTTCAGCTCAAGGTGGATTTGGAGAAGAAGGAGAAGTCTTAGGGCAAGAAGAAGGAACACCAAGTAGGGGAAGAAAGGGGTAAAAAAGAGAAGAACTAGCTAAGGAATGTAAAGGGGATCCAATCCCTCATCCTCTACCTCATTCAATGGATTTGAGGAGTATAAGAACATCATGTTCTTAGAACTTGAGATGATGGGATGGCATGTTAGGAATGTTGCATGTAAGGTGTTTGTTCATATGTCTCAATGTCCTACTCCTATGATTTGAAGTGTGTTATGTGTCCTATTATGAATATCATATCTCTAGCATGTTATTTAGTTATTTTTATTATTCCTCTATGTCTTGCCATGCTTTGAAACATAGATTCATGAAAAAAGATAGATGAAGAACCCTAGAATGTGCATAAGAATCCTAGGTGGAAACCCTAGCTTATATGTGTATCAAGGGTATGTCTTATGTGTAATTTAGCATGCCATGAATACTAGGACAAATGCCATGATCTATTATGCTCTCTAGTTGTTCATATGCCTAAATGTCTCCTTTCTATGAACTAGTGTGCTAAGGATCATGAAATGAACAACATGTATCTATTAGATTATTGAATAGCTCTTATGTCCCTTTTAAGATCATGCCATGTAGCACTAGATTTCTTATTTTGATGAACTATGAACCTTAGGATGAAGAACATTAAGCTTCTATGGACCTTATGCCAAATCCCCGTTATCATGTTTAATTGAGTGCCATAAGAATTATATGATGAATGTTATGTCTCCAACATGCTTATATAATCTTTGTATGAATTCTACATGCTTTAAATATGAGAGTCATGAATTTGGTATATGATGGGCCCTAATCATATGTGTGAACCCTGGTTTGTAATTTGGACACAATTACATTTAATTTGATGCTTTTAGTGCCCAAATTGATACGTCAAGAACTCTAAAACATAACCATTCACTCATATATGAACCTCCTTGAGAATGATAAGTTCATGGGTATGAAAATGTTGAATTTGGGAGTGAAATGGGGTGAAAACAGGTTTCCAGGACAAATATCATGGGCCGTGATGAGATATCACAGGTCGTGATGGAGCATATCACGGGCCGTAACGATTGAGTCATGACAGTCGCGAAACACGGATTTGGTCACACCCATGACGTTATATCACGAGTCGTGATAGAGTTTATTATGGGTCATGAGAGGATCTCACATGTCGTAAAACCTAGGTCATGACGCAAGTCACGAAAGACCATTTTGGTCACGGCCGTGATTGAATATTCATGGGCCGTGACACGAGAACATGAGTGTTTCGGTCATGACCATGACAGAGGGTCACGGGTCGTGACACAAGAATACCCTGATAGATTTGTTCGGTCACAATCATGATTGAATATCACGGGCCGTGATATGAAGAGTCCCACGTAACACTGTTTCCATCATGGTCGTGATGTTATAATGGGCCGTGACAGTGAGGATCACGTGCCATGACAAGATGTAATGGGCCGTGACTCGGGGTCTCACAACCGTGATGGGCTCATCACGGGCCATGATGACTTGTAGGACATATTTAAGCTATAACAACCTTATTTTATAGAAGCTTACTATAATGTTATCTTCCTAATGCTTGGTCAAACCAATTGTATGTTATGTTTTATGCTCTTGCAAGGTAGCAAACCATGTTTGATGCTTGTGATACATCTAGACCTCGAGATGCATGCAAAGCCGTAACTAGGTTAAAATCACAAGATTGTTTGCTATGCTTGATGTATTGATAAGAAGATGACATGATAAATTAATCGAGGCGCTTTGGAGATGGGGAAAGTAGCCCAAGGCGCTTCCCGGAAGTGATGTTTTCTCACAGTAGTAGTGTGGTGTGCTTCCCGATATTGACCTAGAAAATGGTCGGCCTAGCTTGCCATGATGATGTGTGCCAATGTTACCCGAGACTCTTCATGTAAAGATAATAATTGACCTTATGATCAAGATGTTTAAGATGATGATGATGTGAGTCAAAGAGAACTCAAAATGGGCCACATGGCTAATATGTAAAGATGTAAATGTACAAAGATGATGATCATGAACATAAAATGCTTAGTATCATTTATGCTTCATGCATGTAATGCTTCATGTATGTAATGCTTCATGTATGTAATGGCTCATGTATGAATGTTCAATGTTTTGCTCAAGTTATGCAAATTTCATATGCTTATGTTACCTAAAATGATTTATGCTCAATATTCATACTTATGATCATGATGATGTTATGACATATATATATGTTGTATGATAGATGTCNCTTTACATACTCTAACCGGAGGGTTTCCACCTCCCCCGTTTCTGGATCCATGCAGGCGAAGATGCATGAAGTGCTTGGTGTGGTGTGCTCATGGCGGTTTTAATTTGCACATGGTCGTGAACTTATAGGCCTTTAAGTCATTAGAGTTATATCTAATGAACTTATTATCTTTATCTTATGTTTCGAGTCAAATGAGCCTAAGACTCATGTTATAGGCCTTATATTTGGCCATGGATTTATGCCCATAGATGGCAAGATGTTATATGGATTTTAATATGTTTCCGCTACCGTGATATATGTTTTATCTTTATGATATCTTGTTATGTTTTTCGCTGCAATATTATTATCTTTTAGCTTTTCATTTCTATGATTACGGGCTTGTTAGTTTATTTCTTAGTGAGCCCATATGGAATGTCCGTGTTACGCCGTCGAGAAGCCCTCGTGGGCCGAGCCCTCGAGCGTTGCGTTTTGGAGGCGTTACAGGTAGGTATCAGAGCATTGGTTGGCTCTTAGTTGTCTAAGTTCAAGTGTCTAAGTTAAGTTGTCTAAGTCCATGTGCAAAGGTCATGAGCAACCGCGAAGTAGTGTAAGTATATTATGGTAAGACATTAGGTGTATCATGAATTGTTAACCATCTAAATTATGGGTTATGCCTTATTGTAGATGAATCTAAGTGATGCTACGAAGAAAGAAGTACCTAACGAAACACAATACCTTGATAAAAGTTTGACAACATAAAATTGTGTTATGCAAAGTGTCGAGAGATCACGTCATCTGAATATGAAGGACTTTCTAAGATATGATCCGCCCATGTTCATCGGAATTGAAGATCTAGAGGAAGCCTATGCATGGTTGAACGTCATAAAGAGTGTTTTCTCATTGATGAGATGTTCGGAGGAGGATAAGTTGAAGTATGCTACTCATCGCTTGATGGGAAAGACAAAGCATTGGTGGGAGGCAACCGTTAGAACTAAGTATGGTGACCGAGGGGATCTTTCATGGAAAGAGTTTGTGTTAGGGTTTGAAGAGCAGTACATTTCACAAAGTATGAAAGATCAAAAGCAAGAAGAGTTCCTTAACCTTGAGCAAGGTGAAATGGTATTGTATGACTACTCGATAAAGTACTTTCAACTTTAAAAGTATTGCGAAGTCCGAGAATGTGAGAGTGAATTGATTTACGAAGGGACTCAAAGCGGAGTTAAGGATTAAGGTTATGTTTGAAGCTCCAAAGACCATGAATGATGCTATAGAAGTGGCATCATATTGGGAGAACAAGCTTGAGGGTGAGATAAAAGATGAAGGGAAAAGCTCAAAAGAAACCCGAAGAGCAAGGAGGGAACAAGTGGACCAAGAAGCCCTACCACAAATCACCCTACGAGAAGGAGAAACCTCAAAGGAATAGAGGCGCTTGCAAGCAATGTGGAAGACTTCATGGAGGAGAATGTCGTCTAAGGACGGGTGTATGCATCCAATGTGGCAAAGAAGGACACCGTACCAAGGGTTGCCTGGAAAGAAGACCCGACTTCAAGGACCAAGGGAAGGGAAAACAAGGCCACTCACCTCAAAAGATTATAAGAAGGCCTTACAACATGCATGTCGAAGAGGACCTTCAATCTAGTGAAGTGGCCCAAGGTATACTTCTTGCGAAACACTATGCAAAGGTTCTTTATAATGTGGGAGTTACTCATTCTTTGGTAACAAGCCTAGGACTATGTATTATCCTTTACAGGTGAATAATTCCTATGGGTAGTACGTTAACTAGAGAAAGGAAAGGATGCTAGTTGAGGATTGGGGAGTGAAGGGAAGTGGTACCAAATGTATCTATCTAGGTCAAAGGGTTAAATTTTACCATTTATTTGGTCGCAAACCCAATATAAACTATGATGAAGTCTTAGGATCAATCATGATATCTAGACAATGTATAGAAAAGAAAATATTGGTAGGAGCACTTAAGGAACCCATGTGATCATCCGAAAAATTCTATCGGATGTGAATAATGCATTTTAGAAAGAAATACAAGTTGAACTTAGGACATGATGGACCTTCTGGAAAGCTTTAAGAAGTAAGGAAAGCGACATATAAGTTAGCATTGCCATCTCCACATGCAAGGATACACCATGTGGGCCACATATCAATGCTTAGGAGAAATTTCTAAGATGGTGCCAAAGTGATAATAATTGAAGAGCTGAATGTTATAGAAGTATAATCGAAACCAAATAGCGTCAATCTTTAAATGATATGAAAGCATTACTTAGGGAAAGGGTCTACTTGAGAACATGAAGATGATATTAATGATGAGTTTCCACGCCTTTTGGGTGAGTGTTTAATTTACGATTATCCAAATTCAAGGAAGAATTTTATTTTAAGGGGGTAGAATGTAAACCCCCAATTTTTCATAAAAATCCAACCCACCTAATTACGTCATCCCACTAGCCCAAGAAGAGCCCAAAGCCCCACTTATAACCTTAGTATAAATACCCCAAAAGTTTGAGCAGCCACCATTTGCTCTCATCTCATCCTCTCACTTACTTTCTCTTACGCATCATAAGAGCACTCAAGAGCTAGGGTTTGGCACCATTTTCAGCTCAAGGTGGATTTGGAGAAGAAGGAGAAGCCTTAGGACAAGAAGAAGGAACACCAAGTAGGGCAAGAAGAGGGGCAAAGCACCGAGGAGGAAGAAAGGGGTAGAAAAGAGAATAACTAGCTAAGGTATGTAAAGGAGATCCAATCCCTCATCCTCTACCTCATTCAATGGATTTGAGGAGTATAAGAACACCATGTTCTTAGAACTTGAGATGATGGGATAGCATGTTAGGAATGTTGCATGTAAGGTGTTTGTTCATATGTCACAATGTCCTACTCCTATGATTTGAAGTGTGTTATGTTTCCTATTATGAATATCATATCTCTAACATGTTATTTAGTTATTTTTATTATTCCTCTTATGTCTTGCCATTCTTTGAGACATAGATTCATGAAAAAGATAGATGAAGAACCCTAGAATGTGCATAAGAATCCTAGGTGGAAACCCTAGCTTATATGTGTATCAAGTTTATGTCTTATGTGTAATTTAACATTCCATGAATAGTAGGACAAATGACATGATCTATTATGCTCTCTAGTTGTTCATATGCCTAAATGTCTCCTTTCTATGGACTAGTGTGCTAAGGATCATGAAATGAACAACATGTATCTATTAGATTATTGAATAGCTCTTATATTCCTTTTAAGATCATGTCATGTAGCGCTAGATTTCTTATTTTTATGAACTATGAACCTTAGGATGAAGAACATTAAGCTTCTACAGACCTTATACCAAAATCCCCGTTATCATGTCTAATTGAGTGCCATAAGAATTATATGATGATTGTTATGTCTCCAACATGCTTGTATAATCTTTGTATGAATTCTACATGCTTTAAATATGAGAGTTATGAATTTGGTATATGATGGACCCTAATCATATGTGTGAACCCTAGGTTGTAATTTGGACCCAATTACATTTAATTTGATGCTTTTAGTGCCCAAATTGATATGTCATAACCTCTAAAACATAACCATTCACTCATATATGAACCTCCTTGAGAATGATAAGTTCATGGGTATGAAAAGGTTGAATTTGGGAGTGAAATGGGGTGAAAACGGGTTTCCAGGACAAACATCACGGGCCTTGATGAGATATCACGGGATGTGAGAAGACCTCAAAGGCTGTAACGCCTGAGTCGTGATAGTCGCGAAACACGACTTCGGTCACGCCAGTGACGTGATATCACAGGCCATTATAGAGTTTATTACGGGTCGTGAGAGGATCTCACGGGCCGTTATAGAGTTTATTACGGGTCGTGAGAGGATCTCACGGGCCGTAACACCTAGGTCGTGACACGAAGTCACGAAAGACCGTTTCGGTCACGGCCGTGATTGAATATTCATGGGTCGTGACACGAGAACATGAGCGTTTCGGTCATGGCCGTGATAGAGGGTCACGGGTCGTGACATGAGAATACCCTGATAGATTGCTTTGGCCACGGTCGTGATTGAATATCACGGGCCATGATACGAAGAGTCCATGCAACACTATTTCGATCACGGTCGTGATGTTATATCACGGGCCGTGACAAGATGTAACGGCCATGACTCGGGTTCTCACGACCGTGATGGGCTCATCACAGACCGTGATAACTTGTAGGACATATTTAAGCTATAACAACCCTATTTTATATATGCTTACTATAATGTTATCTTCCTAATGCTTGGTCAAACCAATTGTATGTTATGTTTTATGCTCGTGCAAGGTAGCAAACAATGTTTGATGCTTGTGATACATCTAGACCTTGAGATGCATGCAAAGTCATAACTAGGTTAAAATCACAAGATTGTTTACAATGCTTGATGTATTGAAAAGAAGATGACATGATGAATTAGTCGAGGCACATTGGAGATGGGGGAAGTAGCCGAAGGCGCTTCCCGGAAGTGATGTCTCCTCACTAGTAGTAGTGTGGTGTGCTTCCTGATATTGACCCAAAGAAGGGTCGGCCTAGCTAGCCATGATAATATGTGTCAATGTTACCCGAGACTCTTCATGTAAAGATAATAATTGACCTTATGATCAAGATGTTTAAGATGATGATGATGTGAGTCAAAGAGAACTCAAAATGGGCCACATGGCTAATATGTAAAGATGTAAATGTACAAAGATGATGATCATGAACATAAAATGNAGATGATGATGATGTGAGTCAAAGAGAACTCAAAATGGGCCACATGGCTAATATGTAAAGATGTAAATGTACAAAGATGATGATCATGAACATAAAATGCTTAGTATCATTTATGCTTTATGCATGTAATGCTTCATGTATGTAATGCTTCATGTATGTAATGCCTCATGTATGAATGTTCAATGTTATGCTCAAGTTATGCAAATTTCATATGCTTATGTTACCTAAAATTACTTATGCTCAATATTCATACTTATGATCATGATGATGTTATGACATATATATATGTTGTATGATAGATGTCAACCTTTACATACTCTAACCGGGAGGTTTCCACCTCCCCTGTGTTCTGGATCCATGCAGGCGAAGATGCATGAAGTGCTTAGTGGTGGTGTGCTCATGGTGGTTTTAATTTGCATATGGTCGTGTCTTGATCTTATAGGCCTTTAAGTCATTAGGGTTATATCTAATGAACTTGTTACCTTTATCTTATGTCTCGAGTCGAATGAGCCTAAGACTCATGTTATAGGCCTTATATTTGGCCATGGATTTATGCCCATAGATGTCAAGATATTATATGGATTTTAATATGTTTCCGCTGCCATGATATATGTTTTATCTTTATGATATCTTGTTATGTTTTCCGCTGCAATATTATTATCTTTTATCTTTTCATTTTTATGATTACGTGCTTGCTTAGTTATATTTCTTAGTGAGCCCATATGGAATGTCCAATGTCTATATAACAGTGTCGAGAAGTCCTCGTGGGCCGAGGCCACGAGCGTTGCGTTTTGGGGGCGTTACAATTACTGTTTAGGACATGTCCTATGTTTTACCAGCCAAAAGTACTATTCATTAAATATTCAGGAAAATGTGAAAGTCAATTCAATTGCAGAGAATTTTTTACTAACAATATCTCTAGATTAAACTAACTAAAAGAATGTATTAAAAACTAATAATCCAAAATAACGAGGCAAGTTCATATATTGTAAAGAAATTAAAATGACCAAGAAAATAACGAGGTTCAATGAAATCTTTCCCCTAACATAGAATGTAATTTTAAACTAAAAAATAAGACAAAAGACTAACAACGTCTCTGATCTTCAAGATGAATCTAAGGCTCGTCTCCTCTTGTAGATGGCTTGAACTGCATTTCAGAAATTTGCAGAGAATTATGAGGAGGTCGGCCTATTGGGAATTGCAATATGGTCTTATTTATAGGAGAAAAAACTTACATGAGGCCCGACATAGATGTTTGGTTCAAGTCTTCGTTTCAACCTTCAAATCATACGAAGCACCTTATATGTGAGAGAACACAACCCATTTTGATTAGGCAACACTATCCACATTGATGGTATTTTGAGTTAGAGTAAAAAATGACTTTGGACATGGCTCATTTTAGCTTCTAATGACGACACGTGGCAGCATGAGATTAATTGATCATATCATTTTTTAGTTTGACATGGTATTGTACATTGATGCTGTAAAAATAGACTATTTTAATTTGACTCATGATCCATTTTGTCTTTGTGAAATGCGACTTCAATAATCGTTGCTGACATAGTTTGTTTCTCAACTCGACAAGGCCATTTTCTATGGTGCATTGAGAACTCGACTTTCAGTCTGATTTTTTATCTGTTCCTTTGTCATATATTGATGGTATTATCTTGAAAATTCAACACAGGACATCGTTAGGTAGTTTCTGACTCAGAAATGAAAAATAAATAGAACTATAGAAATTATGCATGAATTTATGCGAAACCACGAGAAATGATATATATGAGATGCATGTAACATGTATATATTTTCTCGCATCAAACATCCCCAAACTTGAACACTTGCTTGTCCTCAAGCAAAAACATAAAACAAAGCTCAATAACCAAAACGATCTATCATGGCTTCTATCTCACCAACCAACACTTTCCTCCTACTGTTCTTTTACACAACCGTCGCAAAAGTATATATCCTCTTTGCCAAAGATCCCAACTTGTAGAAGTTTTGAACTCAAACATTTTTAAGCATTTCTAATCTAGATCTATAAAAGATAGAAAACACGACCAATCATATAATATCATTAATGCTGAAAATAAAAGTAATAATTGAGCTTAAGACATTTTCATGCTGAAATTCATTTTTTCATATTGTCTCCAAATAGGGGTTCACATGGAAATCCATATAGCGGACTTTCGACTAATGACTCCCAGACCAGATGGTCTTAGGACAATAGGTGTTAAGACACCCCTCAAGCTTACTTGCCCGAACAATTTCTAGTTCTAAATTGAAGATTTCGAACTAAACTATGATTTGAATACTCGTGGGCTTCTCCATATTGCTCAAGGTGGTTTATGTGACGGGTTGACTCGCAGATCCTAGACCAGTTGACCTAGGTCACCAAGCAAGAATCCCCTACATATCAATATACCCAGGCACACCAAGGTTTCAGATAACACAATTTTATCTCCACAACAACTTTATTTAATCCATCTTTCACAAAAAAATTCACATTTCTTTTTTTTCGCACTTATATACTTTTTTCAATATACGAAAGCTCAAAAATTACTTAATGCATTCAATGAAAATGCAAATAATCAAGACTTAAAAAATGCAAGCTGGAAAAGAAAATGTAGCCCTAGGTTTCATAATTCTACTTGACAACATTCTACTTATCTAGTTAATTTGACATGCGATATACAAAAAAAATTGAACAAAATGCAACACAATGCAATATATAGACAACATAATTCAATGCATAAGCAAACATGTAGATAAGTAAAATGCATGACTAATGCAACATCCCCAAGCTTTAAAACAAACATTATCGTATGGACCGAGGATGCAACCCTATGGATGCTGGTCGTGTTCGAGAGAGATGTGGTCCATGTCCGACCTTCCAAGTCATGTTGTCCTTGCTTTTGGTGAATTGATCTAAGTTGGTAGTACGAAATTATGCATGTAATGATATCTGAACTCAAATAAGGTTTCAGAATCTAACAAAACTCGATAACTTATACAACATCTTAAGAACTATTCTAATCTAGAGATCAAAATCTAGCATGCATTATTAATCTATAAAGAAAATATATTTAGAGGGGATCAACCTAAGAACATACACTTTTTGTTGGGTCATTCGATCTTCGTGTTCTTGCAGTCCCTCACCTTTGTTCCCTCATAATTCGTGTTGTCATTGATCTCCTTCATTTTCATCTAGCATAGGAAAGAGAGAGAGAGAGAGAGAACTTAGTTCATAAGGGAGAGGGATCAAGTCCTTACCTCTTTACAAGGGAGAAGAGATAAGAAGAAAATAGGAGAGGAAAATAAGGGTCTATGAGGATTTCTCTCATGTCCTATGGGTTTCAAATGGTTGAACTAATTTTGAAATGGAGTTAACCCCTAATTATTAAACCCAATAGGAGTCCCGATACTCATGGCCTCAACATGGTCTGTGTCCGAATCGAACATAGCCTGCATTGGGCCTTTACGTGGATTCGGGTATATATATATATTATTGAAAGTTAGTTTAACTATTGTTAATGTTCTTATTTGCTAAAAAGATGTACGTTAGAAACTTTTGTTTAAGAGCATACATATAAACATGTGATGGGAAATAATGAATGGAAAATTAATATAAAACATTGAAAGGAAGAAGAAACTAAGAATTGAGTGTGGAGCGCCCATGAGAAAGAGTGAGATAGAGGAATAAAGAGATTAGCTGCACAATGAGATGGCTAGGTTTCGAACGATCAAGTTGTTGAAAAACAAAAAAAGTTTTTTATTTTAAGTTTTGTTTTGAAAAAAAAATATTTTGATAAAAAAAAGATGACATGTGGAGGAATAAAAGAGCTACATATTTTAGTACTCGTTCAAAAATGGAAGAAACAAAAATATTTTCAATATTAAATTTTATGTTTATTTTTACAAGAATATGATACAAAAAAATAAACATTTTTTTTATAATTCCAATATATTAAAGCAGATGTTGTTGACTAGCTATAAAACAAAGGTTAAAACTTATGGAAAACGAATTTTTATTTTCTAAATAAGATTTCATATTCCTCTTCATAATTCTTTTTTTCTTGAACTCCTATTTATTTTTCTTATATAATTTAACTGTAACGCCCCTAGAAGCACACCCTATCATATGGCAGAATGCTCTCATATAGATGCTCACACATCTATGCTTCGCTCTCACTATAGGTTTGACTATTTGACTAGTCAACTAAAAATGCAAAATAATATAATGTTAAAAACTCTTTCATCAAATAAACTGTGAAAATATTAAGCTAAACTTTAATGTCTACGACATACTAAGTTATGACTTAAATTCAATAGAAACTAAGACTAAGAGATACACCAAAATCAATTACCATTATCCATGTGCAAGTTGCATTCATCACGAGCATCAACTGATGCACACGCCACTAGCTAGCACACCTCTGTAGAACAATCACCTGTAGGATCCAGTACAAGGGAGGAAATTCTCAGTGACCTATAAAGCCAAATATGTAAGGCAACAATAGATATAGCTTTCATCATAAAAGAAAGCATGAGAAATGGGTTAAAACAATATTATCAAGCATAACAAACATCATTAATTAATCATCAATCGACAATCATTAGTGCAATGTAACATCCATATCAATGATCCATTTCCTTTACATAAAATAATATGCAATACACTAGTTTCTTTTTCTTTGGAATGCTTTGGATCAATGTTCTAGTTCCTTTTCTATGTCTGGATCAATGCTCTAGTTGCTTTCTATGCAATGTTCTAAATCAATTATATGACAAATGCAATACTTTAGTCCATGTAGATTATATTATTATTTTTTACTTATCCCATTAGAGACTTTAAGATGACTTTGAAATGACTCATGAGCTCTTTGGAGGTTCTCCAATAAGAGGGTCAATGGTAGTGCACAAATCACAAGAAGGACCAAATAGATTTGCTGCTACTAAACTATTGTCCCAAACAATGCTATAGTTCATTATTAACTCCCAACAGTGCAATGCTTGGGAAGATGCTCGAAAATTTTCTTTGTTGCACAATGGAGAGAAGGTTGTACAATAGGACCAAATAGCTTTGCTGCTACTAAACTATTGTCCCAAACAATGCTATAGTTCATTATTAACTCCCAACAATGCAATGTATGACGACCTGAACTTTTTTATTTAGTGAATATGGTTGACCCTTAATTTAACATATTAATTCTTAACATAACATGGAATCAAGTAGAACTCATCATCTAGGGTTCACAAGGAATTAGACAAAATAAGTCATACAACTGAGCATACATGATCCGTGTTTTAACAGAACATGGATCGTGTTATGTGGTGTGAATAATGTCGGTCAGCTTTGTCGAGTTCTATCACTAGTGTGGACCATGTTAGGGAGTGCCATGATTTGTTTAATATGTCAGACGGTTGGATGAACTAGTGTGGACCGTGTTTAGGGTGTGAATAATGTCTGTTTACCATTCATGCATTGCATATTATCATTAGATGGTTGGATGAATGTGGAACACGTTGAAGGGTCGCATCAAGGAATCTGGTCTTCAACATGGACCATGCGCTTATTAATGTCCAATTATTTAAGTAAAATGATATGAAACACAATCGGCGCATTAGGGTACGTAGACCATGTTCTTTGTAACCTATATCGTGATTGACGACTAATGAAAACTCTACGGTTTGTCTTTGGTGTACGTGGTCCATGTTTGAGAAGGATGAGAGTTCTATTCTGAATATCTTTCAATTAACTCATTAATATAATCCAAGGCACATTCTCTACGTCGAATGAACATGGGTTGTGTCTAGTAGAACTCGGGTCGCACTATGTGATTGGTGTGGTCCTAGGGTTTGTCCCTACAAACGTTGGCCATGTCTGAGGAGGACGCGATTCTTGTCCGACCATTCGGGGAGAAAACTTGATCATTTCTTGGTGAATTAAATCTAGATTTTGATACAAAAGTTATCGTATGTTTAGATTCGAATAATATTAGCATTTAGAAGGCTGCACAAGAATTCAAATCCTATCCATAACAATAAACTATTCATATTAAAAGTAAAAACCTAGCATGCAAATATTTATCAACAAAGGCATATCTAAAAGGATCCGCCTAAGCATACTTATTTCATTGGCTCGTTTGCTCCTCATATTCCAATCCTTCACCTCCGTTAATTCCTCCAAAGTCCACGACGTAGCTGATTTCTTTCGGTTTTGGTATGAAAGTTTGAAAGAGAGAGATCAACTCCTTACCTCTTCATCAAGGAGAGAAGGAGAAAGAGAGATTCTGTGATGACTTCTAAGAGAGCAAAATAATAACTTATGAGAATTTCTCTCATGCTCTATGGGTCTATTCATAGAGGATTTCTAGGGCTTCACTAAATTTAAACTAAGGCAACTCCAACCTAGGCCATGTCAAAGTCCAACATGGGCCGTGTTCCACATTGGGTGCAACTGGATATTACACTGTCAAATGAAAATTTCACCTTTATAAACTCCATGATTAATTTTAAGACTATTCATTCTTATGAATTTTTTATATCGAAGATGTGATAATAATAATAATAATAATAATAATAATAATAATAATAATAATAATAATAATAATAATAATAATAATAATAATAATAATAATAATAATAATAATAATAATAATAATAATAATAATAATAATAATAATAATAATAATAATAATAATAATAATAATTTGTACCATAATTTTCTACTAGATAGCTGTAAATTTAATTAAATTCTAGTACAACTTAGGCGCCACTTGAAAATAAAATTTTCCGTGCGTATATAGGATTTTAATATTGGCTTCTTAAGATTATCCATGTCCTTTTATTTTCTATGTACATGCAATAAGTCATGATTTTACCACGTAATGGAACAATAAAATAATATCATAATTAAGCAATCTAATACCTTATTTTGCATTTTCTTTTATATTCGGATGCATATATCGTGACAAGTTGGTAGGTCGTGCGTGTAAAGTTTTCAATATCTCAATAGGAAAATGGATTCCACGACTATATGTAATTGGAACGGACAGAAGACTTGAATTGTTATATATGCAGTCTACGTGTACGCAACCTTTACAAAATCTAGGATATATTATAATTTCTATTAACTAGTGCAATCATGCTGTTAATTGCATGTCTAATCTTTTTATGAGATTTTGTAGTATTTAGATTCTAACAATCAGCATCGAAATTAGATACACCAATATGCGAGACATCAATTTGACTTCACAAACCAAGTACGTACGTACACTAATCAATCGCCGTCGTGCCCCGCACACACATACATGCATGCAATGCAATATTTTAAAACTGTTTAACGGACGCTCCTCTGGTTCAACATGAAAAGTTGGCTGCACAGTTTGACGAGAAAAAATCGTTTGTAAAGCAAGTGGGAAAGAATCTCAACGTTTTCCAATAAAAAAACCATGATTTGCCATGAAAATTTCCTCAATAGATCATACGAATGTCGCCGCAAATGAATATTTGCCACGAAATTTACGTCAATGTTCGAAAAACACCCGTTACAATAAAAAACACTCGTTAGTAATAAAATTAAAATTATTACAAAATAATAAACCATATATTACCTTATGTCCTCTGCTCATATTGTGAAACTCATTAGTTATTTATATTTTTATGGATTTTTTGTCAAGCTTCATTTTCTAAAATTAAATTTTAGAAACAAATATTTAATATAAAAAATATTGAAACACATTGTATTAAATCTTTAACGTATCATTTTTTGGGTGATAGTAATAGTAGTTCTAGATATAGAATTACCAAGATGTGCACAGGCGCTCTCAACAGATGCATGTGTGATTTACCTTCATTGTTCGCATTTATTTTTATATGTCTTAATGAACCATGTAGCACATAATTCGATTCATATAGTCTCACTAATCTAACTAGGTTTTATTTATGATGCCTGTACATAGGTTAAAAGAGACGATAATCTCTTCAGTTTTAGATGCTTTCCACAAATTCTCTCCCTTTTCTTCTTCTCACCTGGGTGCTTAGGTAAAATCTCTCTTCCTCTCTTATGTTTTCTCTTTCTCTCCCTTTCTATATCTCCTAAACTTATGCCAAAACTTTGTGAGCAGAACGCGAAGGAGAACATAGGATAATTTCTCTAAATATTTCTCTTATGATAGATAATTGCATGGTTTTTGCCCTATGTAAGAATAGTTTATTATCACAATTATGATGTTTGAACCATGTGTAGTCTCTTAGATGTTAATATTTTTGGACCATGAAATTTTCTGTGCCAAAAGAAAAATAAAATATAAAAGGGAAAATAAATCTAGAGGTAATGTAATCGTAGTAATGGTTGTGAAACTGAGTTTCACGCCCGTGAAAGCATTTCACAACTTTAGTCACAACCATGAAGGAATTTGTCATGGATCGTGAAGTCGAAATGGAAGAATCGTGGCTTCGGTCACGGCCATGAAAGAACAATTCACGGGCCATGAAGTTGAAGAAAAGAGATTGAGCATTCAGTCACGACTGTGAAAGAACATGCCACGGGTTGTGAAGTTAAAGAGAAGAGATCGAGCATTCGGTCATAGCAGTGAAAGAACATGTCGTGGGTCGTCAAGAGATAGAGAAGATATGTCACAACCGTGAAGCATGTCACGAGCCATGAAGTTGAGACATAGGAAATCGTCTCTCGATAATGGTTGTGAAGGCTTATGCATGCTTGTGAACACTTACGTCACGACCGTGATGAAGCCTTTCATGGACCGTGAAGGATCTTTCTAATTTTTCTTATTATCATTTTATTGAAAATTCTAGATGATAGATGATGATAGGCATTTTCTGAATATTAAGGATTAATATGTGGATAAGATAAAGATCAATCATATTCATTAAATTAAATGATGATATCGCTATGCATTAAAAGTTTGGGAGCGACAATATTATTAATAATGAGGGATTAGTAGAATAGTTGTTATTCAGTTCCCTTTTCGTAGCCTTCTTCTCATCTTGCAATAAAAGAATTTCTCGAGTATTCTTCTCGATCGTGTCTTGTGCACCTCCATTGATCTATTAGCGAGATCTCCAAAGACCCATAAATCGGCCTTCAAAGTTACTACAAGCAATTCTTAAAGTCGCTAATGAGATAAGTCAAAGATAACCACTTGATCTATATATTGCACTAATCATATTGTATTAGATGATTGATGAAAATATAAAGAATGATTTTATGAATGAAATGAAGGGAGGATGCAAAGTATGAAAGCAAACTACGGAATGATGAATGAAAATAAAGTAAAGATGATTAATGATGGTTAAGGAGTAATTGATATTTTATAATATTTAATGATACTATCATAACTTACTCATGCAAAAAGTAAAATATGACAAAATGATGAAAGATTAATAATATTTATTGTGCCTTATATATTGAGCTTTATATCTCACAAAAGAATTATCTCTCCTAATTTGGATCCCATAGATGAGTGATGTACAATACTATGCTAACCGGCGATGCATGTGACGATAGATGTTCATTATGAATTCTATTGGCATATGAGTCAATGATCTTAAATTTAGGTGTCTTCGTTTTAATTTTATTGAGTTGTATTAGTTTATAAATGTTGAGACTTTAAAAATGTTTTATAATTTTTGCACTTTATGTCTTATGAAGAGTTCTTAGAACTTTTATTTCTTTTGCATTTTGTTGACTCATCAAGTAGTGAATCATATAGTCAAAGTATTGAACGTGATGATATTCTAACACGTGACGTGACGGAGTGTAATTAAAGAACCTTGAAAATATATTAAAAAAATTAATATTACTTGATCATTTGATTAATCATTCAATAACTTAGTTGTTTTATGCTTTAAACTATTATTATAAAATAAGTACTAGTATCCCCTTATAAAAAAATCAATTTGATTGAATAATTTAAAATTCTGGTGAACTGAATCGCCGGTCGAACCCTGGCGCATCACATCACATCCGTCTTATAAAAGAAGAAGAATATACATCAATAACAACACAGCGTGCTTTCGAACGTATGGAGTTGACGTCCGTTCTGCCGCAGAGGAAGTGCCCGCAGATGCTCGCCATTATTGCCATTCTCATCTTCCTTAACATATGGTGCTCCTTTCTCTTCTTCAACTCCTTCCACTTCTGCGTCTCCTCCTCTAAGGTCGACCTCTACTGCTTCTACGGCCGCTTCGGCGGCTCAGAGCATGAAACCGGATTCGTAGAAACCCCAGGCGCAGTCGGCGCCCCTCAGGGCCGCGACGATAGCCCGCCACAGTCGCCACTTCCGGAGGATGGTGGAAACGTCAAAGAGCGCAATATTGGAGAGGAAGTCATCGAGGCAGTCCGCTTCGGTCAGGCGGAAAAGTTGAACGCTGTGAAGGTGGTCGAGGAACAGATGCGGGTCCTTCGCTCGTTCGCGTCAAAAGGCGCGAAGGCAGCCGGAGAACGTCGACGGCCCTCGTCGTGCGATGTCCGGGGCGTGTTCGTGTACGACCTCCCGGCCAAGTTCAACCAAGACATCATGCGAAGGTGCGGCGACCTAAGCCCGTGGTCGGACCTCTGCGAGTACTTCACCCACGAGGCGATGGGGGCGCTTATCCCTAAGCTGGGCCGAGGTTGGCATCGCACCCACCAGTACTCCCTCGAGGCCATCTTCCACGCAAGAGTCATGAACCACCCCTGCAGGGTCCGCGACCCCGGCGTCGCCAAGCTGTTCTACGTCCCCTTCTACGCAGGGCTCGGCGTCCTCAAGTGGCACTTCGCCAACGTTTCGAGTGATGTCAAGGACGCACTCGGCGATGAGATGTTAGAGTGGCTGCGTCAGCAGCCGTCGTGGGCGAGGAGGTCCGGCAGGGACCACATGTTCGTGCTGGGCAAGATTTCGTGGGACTTCCGGCGGACGGCGAATGGGTCGTGGGGGAGCAACTTCCTGTTGCTTGACCAGATGCGGAATCCGTTCAAGTTCCTGATCGAGCGGCAGCCATGGGAGATCAACGAGATCGGGGTGCCCCACCCGACGCACTTCCACCCGCACGACGACTCCGACATCGCCGCGTGGCAGCTGCGCGTCCTGAACTCGGAGCGCAGGACCCTCGTCAGCTTCGCCGGCGCCCCTAGGGACGAGGCCCCGGAGAGCATACGTTCTGCGCTGATACGTCAATGCGCTTCCTCCACCGACTGCCGGTTCCTCGACTGCAAAACTGGCGGCTGCGCCAAGCCGGAGACCGTGATAGAGCTGTTCATGGAGTCTGAGTTCTGCTTGCAACCTCCGGGCGATAGCCCGACGAGGAAGTCAGTGTTTGACAGCTTGGTATCCGGGTGCATCCCGGTGTTCTTTAGCCCGTTCACGGCGTACTACCAGTACCCGTGGCACCTGCCGGAGGACGGGCGGCGGTACTCGGTGTTCATAGAGGAAGAGGAGGTGAGGAAGGGGAAGACGAACGTGGTGGAGCGGCTGAAGAAGACTGTGAGCAGGAAGGAGAGAGCGGAGATGAGGAGGTACATAACGCTGGAGGTCATGCCTGGATTGGTGTACGGGGACTCCACTGCGAGGTTTGAGAGGTATCGCGATGCTTTCGACATCGTCATGGATAATATGATGGACAGGGTGGTGACAACATTGGATCAACACTGAGATATCTATTTATTAAAACACTACTTATAAGCTCATTTATCATTTATGCAGTCAACACCCGTTATACTTGCACCATATATATATATATAGGGGAAAGGTTTGGTGAGGCCTGTACGGTTGGCCTCACCAAACGGCCACCCAATCTGGACCGTTGAGATCGAAATAGATGGATGTGTTAAAAATATGGGGAAAGGTTTGGTGAGGCCTGTACGGTTGGCCTCACCAAACGGCCACCTAATCTGGACCGTTGAGATCGAAATAGATGGATGTGTTAAACTTACAAAAATCTGATTTAATTAAAAAATACAAGATCAATCTTGATCATTGATTCGTTGATCGAACGATTGTCATTAATATCTTTAGAAACACCTAACAAAAACCCTATCCTTCCTTTCAAAGTAGTTGACGGCTCTCTCTCTCCAAGGCTCTTTCTCTCTCCAAGCGGCTCTCTCTCCCTCTTTTCCTCTTCCTCCGGCGAACTTCCTCTCCGATAAGGCAAGCCGGTGGCTCTCTCACAGATCCGCCCCTCTCTCTTTCTCTCTCTCTCTCCCTCCCTCTCTCTATCTTCTATCTCTCTCTCATCTCGCAACTTTCTCTCTCCGATGATAGAGCGCAACATCTTCCTCTCCGATCAAGGAAAGCCGGCTCTCTAATAGATCCGCCCTTCATCTCTTGCGCCACCTCTTTCTCTCTCCCTCCTGCAACGTTTCTTCTATTCATTCGGTGTCTTTTTCATTTATTTGTTAATCATAGATATGAGATATTTACTTGGTAGATCTTGTTTTCTCATAGGTTTGGAATTTTTCCTTTATAAATCCATATATTCTATCACAAGTATTCTTTTATTTTGTATATCTATATTTCATCATTAGATCTGGCTTTATAACCATTTTATATAAGTGTAATAAAGAGTTTATCATACTGTTCTTAACACCGAATGATTTTGTTATATAAAGAGATTTTATATATGAGAGATATCTAACTCAATGCATTGTGATAAATCATAAAAAAAGGTCCACCTTTTGTTTATATAAAAAGAGATTTTAATGTGGAAAATGTTGAATTCGTGATATCTAAAGAACATGATATTTTGGCTGCAGCTTCAATGATCCTTCAAGATATGCATGTTGTATAGATGAGCAAGGTTACAATTATGTTATTGTTATTAAAAGATATAGTGTGATTTCCTGGCAACGAACACCGCCGATAAGCTCAAAGATTGTCAAGTGATGATATAGTTGAGGATGTTCCAACATTGCTCGGATTTAGTGGCGCCCACGAAGAGGACTTTTTTTTGTCTTCTGTTCCCCTTCATTCATTGTTGAGGAATTTTTTTGGCAAGTCAAATATGTTCATATTAAGTTGTAATCATTTAAAAACCCATGTAAGATATCAATTATGTTCCAAAGCTTCAATTTTGATCTTCGGACACTTTAATATTTTAGTCTGCGCACAAGGTTTTACTAGGCTTTTAGAGCTTTTTTTTCGATACGGTGATAAATATTTTTTTGGCTTTGCTTGAATATCACAGTTATTGAGTAAATGTGGATCGTAGGAGTTGAAAAGGTTATGTGCCGGCAAATGCATTTAAGCTGCTTGCTTCAAAAAGTTATGTTTGTAGAATTGAACAATCACAAACAATATATTTACTAAGGTATGCGAGAGTACTTTGCTAATTTTTACACTTTTTCTGTGAACAACGAAAGGAAAAAAAGACTTCTTAGTTCTTGCTCTTTTTTTTCTCTCAAAGACACTATTTTTCTCCAAGATACAAATAATTTAAGAACATAAAAATAAATCAGGGTAAATAAAATCAATAGAAGAGCATAAAGGAAACCGAAACAAATAAATTTTTTTATTGAATAATAAAACAAGAACAAAATAGTCGGAAGAAAAAAATGAAGCCATGAGCATCAAATTCGTGGCCAATGCAAATCCATAATATCACGGACATCAAAATCCAGAATCCATAATCTATCAACTAAGTCCCATATCTACACAAAAATCTTAGTTCTATAAAAAAAAATTGAAAGAAAGAAAAAGGAACGAGCAAACTTTTTTGGAAAAAAAAGAGAAAACAAAACATTCTATAATCCAGAAGGAGCCACCAAGATCGTAGAGAGCTTTGGCCGGAGAGAGAAAGCCGCGGCCGGATCTACAAAGTCGCCGGAGATAGAGAGACCTGCGGCCGAAGAGAAAAAGCGTGCGCGGATGTGCAAGGTCGCCGGAGAGAGAAAGAGAGCCGAAGAGAGAGTTGGCTTATCAGAGAGAGAGAAAGTCGAGAGATGAGAGACGAGAGTGGGCGGACTTGTGTCATCGTCGGAGAGCCACCATAGTCGGATGGAGGAAGAAAGAGCAGAGCAGAGAGAGAGAGAGAGAGAGAGAG
>LTAE01003545.1:25249-36800 GCA_001647135.1 Pontederia paniculata
TATATATATATATATATATATATATATGTATATATATATATATATAGGTAAAAAATGCATACATAAGTAACCGCAGGAAGATAATATATAAGCACATTTAGTGGCATCTCCATAAAATTGATCCCTACAATTTATTTTTCTTAAGTTTCCACGACTGTACAATGATTGGTTACTAAATTCGAAACTTGATGAAAACTGGATTTCCCCCATGATTGTATAGTTCTGAATCTTCTGATACAGTGAACGCAAGAAAAAAATAATTATTTTTTATTTTCTTCAATTATCCACTTAACACCCTTAAACCTATCTAATGGTTACACTTAACTTCAAAAATAAGATTTAATATTTTTCTATCGTTTTAATTATTTTTTAAATTACTAAATTATTATTTTATCCTTCTTTTATTAATTGATCAAAGATAAATAGTCTTAGTCTTGCTCAAGAATATAAAGAGGAAAACTTGCAATTCGATTAAAAAAAATAAAATAGAAGCACAAGAATATTTTGAAGTAAAAAATAATACTTAAAAAATAGAAAAGTTAAAATTGGATCTTAAATATACTTAGAATTATGAGAAAATTTATATTATTAGATAAAAATCTAAAAGAATAATTTTAACAAATAGTAATTCAATAATTTATACAAATAAAAATAATATAAAAAAAATAATGATATTTATTTTTTGAGATTAAATGTCACTATTCAAAAAGTTTAAGGGTGTAAAATGAATAATAATATAGTTCGAGGATCATATTGATAGATATACTATAATTCGAGAAAGGAAAATTGAATTAACCCAAGAAAAAAAGCCATGTTGAGTGAACAAACAAAAACTCTTTCGATATTTTTTAAGAAAGTACAAGGTACAAAAACTCCCTCTTGCTACTATTGGCAATAAATGAATTACCTTTACCTAACACGAGATTAAAATTAAATTTCATCAAAATTTATGAAGCAACTCTACTTGACATTTACTTACTCAATGGTTTTTTTCGGTCTTTTGCTCCTCTTCAGTAGCTTATAATGACTAAAATCCGTCGATCTCTTGATCAAGGATTAGAAGGCATCCAACCCAAATCGCTCTTTTGGCGAACTTTTTAATAATACATCATAGATTCCAACATTGACGACTCGGTCTAAGGTCTCGATCAATTACTAGAGGTGCATTACTCCGATTAATTTTTTGATCAACTTTCAACTAGTCCATCCTATAGGATCTAGATGGTACCAAGAGGGGAGGGGTGAATTGGTGTATTAAAAATTTTTACCCTAAACTATGTTTATGCAGCGAAAATTATCACAGATTGAATGCAAGTAAAACAGATGCACAAAAAGAAACAAACACAAGCAGACTTGTTGATGAGGTTCGGCCGAACTTTTGGCCTACCTCTCCGCTCCGATCTTCTCGAACTTGAGACCTCCGAAGATCACTAAACTCCTTCTTCAAAGGGCGAGGGTTCCCTTACAATTTCTTTCTCCTTTTCTTTTGAGGGCAAGGAGTAAAACCTCCCACAAACGAGTTCACTCTTGAACACTCAATTTACTCTCTTCTATTCTGGATTCTTACTAGAATGTTCAGAAGGAGAAACTAAGGCTATTCACTCAAGCTTACAAGTTTGCTAAACAATTTGCCAAAGTTGTTTCCTAAGACTCTTGGGACTTAGTTTTATACGCTTACATAAACTTCTAATCTATCTCTCATAAAACTAGCTGTTAATGCAAGTACAGTACTCTTCACCTACTTCCTCGGTCGTTCGCTTCTTCATCGGTCGACCGTTGTTCTGGTGAAGTCACTCGTCAATTTGTCGCCTGGTGCATCGGTCGTCCACCGTTCACCTTTGGACGTCCACAGTCACGAGCTTTAGCCAAAGTTCCTTCCATAGGTCGTCCACTATTTACCTGTGGACGTCCTTTGCTTCCTTTATATTTCTTCGTCAAGGTCCTTCGGTCGTCCTCTGATTTGAACACCAATCCTTTGGTCGACCGAATTTGACTTGATCATTCTTCATCAACCAGCTTCGGTCGTTCGTTGATTTTCTTCTAATCCTTCGGATGTCCTCTGTTTCTTCATTTGCAATCATTGGTCGTCCGCTAATTCTACACTGAATCTCTCGGACGTCCTTTCTTTCTTACTGACATCTTTTGGGCACCCACTTATTATTCTTCACTGAATACTTCGGACATCCTTTTGTACTTTACTGACATTTTTTGGTCGTCCTCTGACACTGCTCAGCTACAGCGGACGACCAATGCTGTCTTCTGTCAACAACTTAGGTCATCCGCTCTTCACGCCCAAACTCATTGGACGACCTAACTTGACTTCCCTTCTTCCTTTGCATCTCACCGTTCGTCCTTTGTTCTTCACTACACTCTATGGGTGACTCCTCTTACTTCTCTTCAGCTTTTGCACTCCACCGATCGTCCATTGATCTGACACTGATGCTTTCGGATGACTTTTGTCTTTAACAAGGATACTTCGGTCGTCAATAGAAATCTTCGGATGACCTCCACTTACTTATGCATTCTTTTGGTCGTCCACTGCTTAAATCTTGAAGCTCTTTGGACGATCTCTCGTTTCACCTGGGTATTTTGGTCATCCATTATTTTCTCCTTGAAATCTTCGGACGACCTCTCCTGTCTTCACTTTAAAAATAACTTTCGTCATCCTCTTCATAGGGCATCATTCTTCAACCTTTGTATTGTTGTCTTCAAACCTTCAGTCGCCCACTTATCTTTACCGGACAACCTCTCTGACTCGACTGTGTCTTCGGTCGTCCATTAACCAGCTTCAGTCGATCGTTTAATACTTGGCTTCATATTTTCAGTCTTTGTTCTTCACTTCGGTCGACCTCTTTACATCCTTAGGGCGATCGCCTCATGCTTAGGATTTTTCTTCAGATCTTCTCTGTACATAGTTCATCCATTGTTCTACTTCGGTTGACCTATTACTGACTGAACATAAAAAATTATCTTCTACAAATCAAATCAAAGATCATTAGTACAAACTAAGCTTCCTCACAAATTTGTGATCATCAAAATAATCTCGGGATCCTAGATTCAACAATTTCCCCCTTTTTGATGATTACAAATTGATGAGGAGTGAACTTAGGGTTAGTTTTGACACAAAGAATCACATAACGATACCAGAATTGCTCCCCCTAAAGCATATTTTTCTCATTTTTAAGCATTTCTCCCCCTTAACACATGCATACATATCTTAGATATACAAATCAGAGACATTTTGCAACTCATTTTAACACTTATCACCGAAAAACACACTTCAAAAATTTTTTTTGCAAAGAGAGATTTAAAAGCATACTCATTTCATTTCTGAAACACAAAGTATCATTCATAGTGATCATTCATATCCAAAAAAAAATTATTTACATACAACAAAGTTTTGTTTACAACAGGAACCTATCTATCTATTTCTTTTTTTTCCTTAGTTTTCTTCCTTTTGAAGCTTTTTCCAAACTATTTTCAGGAAGAGAAGGTGTTGAACTCTCAGTTATATCCTTAGTTGCATTTTTTGTTTCTTCTAAGATTTTGTTTACTGCATCTGTCAATAGAATGTTAATTTCACTTTCTTGTTCAACAAACAGTTCTTGAAATTCATCTTCTATGCCATTTCTATTAATTTCTGCTTCAACAGTAATTTCACCCGCTTGCATTTCAATAATAGCTTGGCCCACTTCTTCTTCTTCTCCAGGGTTACTCTCTTGACCAGCTCCAGCTCTTTGAAGATCAACATCTTCCTCTCTAGCATCAACTTCCCCTTGGACTTGAAGATCATCATTTCTTCTAGCATTAGCTTCCCTTAGTCCATCCTCTTCTTGATTGTCTCTCTGATCCCCATGACCCTCCTCTTGAACTTCTCCTTCAAGGGGTTCATCTCTTCTCTAATTTCTTTTTTCTTTTGGGGGTTCTTCACTCCTCTGATGTCTTTCTCCCCCTTTATAATTATCAGAAAGGGAAGTTCCATAGGGTTCATATCATGTTGCTCTCATGAACCCTTCCACTGCATCCTAATGACGACAATATTGATTATGATGAACAACAATGTCTTTACTGACTTCATTATTTGCAAACTGATCATCATTGATTTTCTGTAATAACTCGAAACCTTGACTCAGTTGGGTGGACATGGTGCTGAGTTGGGTTGACATAGTGTCCACTTTGGTGCACAATGAAGCTCAATCTTCTCTACTTGGAGGCCATATGAAGGAGGAGGATCCAGCATCTGCAGAGGGTGTCCTAAATGGCTGAGAACTTTGCTCAGGGATTTTAGCTGTAGAGGGATATCTAGTGGCTTCAGGTTCCTGAATTTACAGTATCCTGATACTCAGATGTAGGAGGGTGTTCACTTCTGAGGGGTATCCTTAGTAAGTCCTTTTCTAGTCAAGATAAAGAAGAAGATTTTGTCATTTTTGGTGGGGTGAAGGACAATTTCTTCTTCAGCAAACAAGATATTTCTAAAGGTTTTGCAAATCATAAAGGTGATAAAATTTTTAAAGTAGAGACGAGCACCCTTGGTCCATTTAGATTGTACTTTTTCTTTAGTTTTGATGAGCTGATACATGAGAAGATTTCCTAGTGAAATTCTAAGGGCTGCAGGATCTAGAAGGTGTGCAAGAACAACTAGATCAAGGAGATTTACTCTTGTGTAATGACCAGCTCTAGGAAGTACTACATGAGTGATTATTTGGTGGACAACTTTCATGATGGGGAAAGATACGTGTGAAATGATCCTTGAACAAAAGTATCGACTTTTCCTCCACTCACAGCTAGTGCAACTTGACTTTGAGTATAGGAGGTGTGAGGCCAATGCATTGGAGCAATGTTTATGTGAAGGAAGCCTGGAGTATCAAGAATATCATTCAATTTAGATTCGGTCATAGAGAAATGTTTGCCATGCAAATATATTTTTATTTCAAGATGGTTGTCATCATAGGTTAAATTTGCATAAAAGTGTTTGACAACATAGGGATGGACTGGCTAATCGATAGGAAGTTGAAGACTTTTTCAGTCAATAGAATGTTGTGGTTCAACTAATCGATGTTCATTGTAGAGGGTTAAATACTGATTTAGGACTTTCTCGCTAATGGATTTAGGGTGGCTAAAAAATGTTTCGAGTGATTGAGGGTTTTTATTTGTCTGATTGTCATTATCAGGAAGAGGTTCTGGTGGTTGGACAGAGGGTTCTCCTGTGTCAAAACTCTTTTGTGGAATAGAGGAAAATGACTCTTTTCTTTGTTTTCTTTGTACAACTTTTCATTTTTTAGCCACTTTCTTGATGGGCGACATGGTTCAAAATAGGCGAGGAAGAACACATAAATTGAATCGCAAGGAACTAGAAAAGAGTCAAAATTGAACTGAAGGGTAGGAAAACTTAGAGTAGTGTAGGAAATAAAAAAAGATTTGATTATGTAAAGAATAAACTACATTTACAACAAAGTTTAGAACTAGTTAGAACTTAGATAGTAAACCTAGAACTCCAAATTAACGATTTACAGAGATGATATTTTAGATTTACCTAAATGTTCGAATCCTTGTTTGAGAAAACTTTGATCGCTTCTAGGATGCTGAGGATCACAGGAGGTTTGAAAGGAGCTTGGAGGGAAGGAGACGGAAGAACACGAAGGGTCGCCCTTTGAGAATATTCCAAAGATGAGGACAGTTAAGGATGACCCACTATATATAGTATTCTCAACATCGATCCCCCGAAGGAGATTATAGGTCGACCGACGTAGTAAGGGTGTCATGTTATAGTCACAATGGTCGTCCTAAGATATCATTGGATTCCCTATACTTGAACTTGTCTTGAGTCATGAATAAGCTTCCGTCGTCCGAAGTTTTGACAATGGACGTCCGAACTTCGAAATGTTGTAAGGTTTCAGAACATAGGAAGCCCTTAGTTTATAGAGTGGTCGACCGGTCCTTGATAGAGTACTTGTATCGATCGTCCGAAGATTTTCAATAGGCATCCGCTGCTTGGGATCACTAAATATCAACAATGTGTTTCAGACGTCCGAAATGCAGGAAGTGGACATCCGAAGTTTTGTGATCAACCTGATACTTAACCAACTTATCATTTACTATTCGAGGTCCTCCATAGTTTCATTTGGGATAGACATCTAGGGAAGATAGAATAAGAAGATTTTCATGTATATGTTGTGCAACACAATCAATTTACTACTTTATTAATCAGTGATATTTGCATAGACAAGTCACCAATAAGTTAAGTTGTTTATTAAGTTCCTAAGTCCAACATTTCAATTTTCCTCTTTAACATATTAAACCTATCTCCTCCCAAGGGTTTGGTAAATATACAAGCTAGTTGTCTCTCAGTTGGGACATGCTCTATAGAGATAGTTTTGAGTGATACATGTTCTCTTATAAAGTGATATCTTAAATCAATGTGTTTAGTTCTAGAATGTTGTACAAGATTCTTAGTCATTTCTATTGCACTGGTATTATCACACTTTAATGACATAATTTCACATGGTATGTCATAGTCTAGGAGTTATTATTTCATCCACAATAGTTGAGCACAACAACTTTCAGCAGCTATATATTTAGCTTCAGCTAAGGAGAGTGCAATTAAGTTTTTCTTCTTGCTAGCCTAAGATATTAATGAGCTACCAAGGAAATAACACATGTCACTAGTGCTCTTTCTATCTACTCTACATCCAGCAAAGTTTGAATCAGTGTAGGCATGAAGGTCAAATAAAGAATTTCTGTTATACCATAATCCTAAGTTTGGAGTATTCTTAAGATATCTCATAATTCTTTTGGTGGCCACTAAATAAGAATCCTTAGGATTGGCTTGAAATCTAGCACATAGACATATATTGAACATGATGTCTGACCTAGAGGCAGTCAAGCATAGGAGACTTTCAATCATACCCCTATAAAATTATTGATCTACACTTTTACCCTTTTCATCATTGTCAAGTTTAGTAAGACTACTCATGGGAGTAGAGCTGAGTTTACAATCATCTATTTCAAATCTCACAAGCAGCTCATTTGTGTATTTTTCTTGATTTAGAAAAATTTCATACTTAGATTGCTTTACTTGGAAATCAAGAAAGTAAGTTAACTCTCCTACTAAACTCATATCAAATTCTTTATGCATGAGAGTTTCAAATTCTTTACACATTTGGAAATTTGTGGATTCACAGATAATGTCATCCACATATATGTTCATAATTAATATATAAATTCCAAAATGCTTCAAGAATAAAGTTGTGTCCACCTTCCCTTTTGAAAATTCATTTTCAAGGAAGAACGGGCTTAATCTCTCATACCAAGCTCTAGGAGCTTGTTTTAATCTATATAATGCCTTAGAGAGCTTAAATACATGATTTGGGTGTTTTGACCTCTCAAAATCTAGAAGTTGTTGAACATAAACTTCCTCATTTATATAACCATTTAAAAAGGCTGATTTAACATCCATTTGAAAGAATGTGAAATTTCTAAAACAAGAAAATTCTGAAAGAATTTGAATTGCTTTTAAACGAGCAACTAGTGCAAAAGTCTCATAAAAGTCAATTCCTTCAACTTGAGAGTAACATTTTGCAGCCAATCTAGTCTTATTTCTCACAACAACTCTAGTTTCATCTAGTTTGTTTCTAAATACCCATTTTGTTCCAACTATGGGATGATCCTTAGGTCTCTTTACCAAATGTCAAACTTGATTTCTCTCAAAGTTGTTCAGCTCCTCATGCAGGCATTTATCCAGTTCGGATCATCCATTGCATCATCTATAGTTTTGGGTTCTATTTGAGATAAGAAGGCAAAAAAATCACAAAAAAATCTTAATGACTTTCTTGTTCTCACACCTTCATTTATGTCTCCAATGATATTGTCTAAAGGATGTGAAGGTACTTGTCTCCAATCATTTTGTTCAATAGGAGGCAATTCTATCTCTATATCAATACCTTGTGGGTTTTCCTTATTTACCACAACAATCTCATCACTCGTGTTTTCAATAGGTTGAGAGTTCTCCTCCTTATGGGTCAGATCATCTATGATCTTAACCTCTTTAAATTGATCAACAACATCTTCAACTTCATTAAAGATGACATGTATTGATTCCTCAACCATAAGTATTCTCTTGTTATACACTCTATAGGCTTTGCTAAGGTTTGAGTATCCTAGAAAGAGTGCATCATCACTCTTCTCATCAAATTTTTCTAGTTTATCCAAGGTTCTCAACGCAAAACATTTGCAACCAAATACTTTAAAGTATGAGATATTTGGTCTTTTGTCATACATCATTTCAAAATAAATTTTCTTTTCTGAAGGTCTAATCAATACCCTGTTTTGAATATAACATGAGGTATTAACAACTTCTGCCCAAAAGTATTTGGGCAATTTGCTCTCACTTAGCAAAGTCCTAGCCATCTCAATTAGAGTTTTATTTTTTCTCTCAACTACTCCATTTTGCTGTGGAGTTCTTGGAGTTGAGAATTGATGAAGAATTTTATTATTTTCATAGAATTCTTCAAACTTCAAATTTTCAAACTCACCTTCTTGATTACTCCGGATCTTGGAGATTTTCAAATTTAGTTCATTTTGAACTCTTTTTGCAAAGATAGTAAACATCTCAAAAGTTTCATACTTATGTGAAAAAAACAAGGTCCATGTGAATCTAGAATAGTCATCTACAATCACACACACATATTTCTTACAACCAAGACTGGTAGTGCATATTGGACCAAACAAATCAAGATGTATTAGTTGTAGGGGTCTACTTGTAGATATTTTATTTTTTGATTTAAAAGATGTCTTATGTTGTTTGCCCTTTTGACATGAAGAACAAATATCATTTTTCTCAATCTTTATTTTGGGCAAACCTCTAGCAAGATTATGTTTCACTAACTTATGCATGACTTTATAGTTTAAGTGTACTAATCTTTTATGTCATGGTTTTGTTCATCGTGCATAACATTTAAGCATTTGTGATTAGGCAAATCATCAAAATCAATCACATACACATTTTGATGCCTTAATCCCATATGCATAACATTTAAGCATTTGCAAACATAACAATGTAGTCTTTATTGCACAGTTGACTAATGCTAAGCAAGTTATGTTTTAAGTTTTTTACTAGTCATACATCTTCCATAACTACATTATCAAGTTTTCCAATGTTACTTTTACCAAGAATTTTTACTTGGTTGTTATCCTCAAAAGTCACTTTTCCACTTTGTGTTCTTGTTATGCTCATGAAGTTTTCTTCATTTTCAGTCCTATGTCTTGAGCAGCCACAATCGTGGTACCATCTTGTTGATTTTCCTTTGCTTCTTTTGGCACCCTACAAAAATAGCACAAAATTTATATTTTTGATATCCAACATACTTTGGGTTCAAAAGTGTTAGTGCTAAAAGTTTTCTTTGAAAACCATACTTGTTTAATATTTATATAGAGACCTCTTCTATCTTTAAACTCAAAACTATAATGTCCTAGATGATTACAACAAAAACATGTAACATTTTTTATGTAAGGTTTTCTATAGTTATGGTAAGTATGAATATTTCTGTTGTGAGCATATGAAAGAGATGCAGTTCTGTTTGTATGAAACAACTCAGACTTGACAGAATTCATGTTCATATTCAAGGGAGTGTATGAGTGAGAATGTACATAACCGTTTTTAGGAACATGCATATGAGCAGAATTTGTGTTTCTCTTGTACATGAAGGCATAGTTCCTTTTTTTATGTTTAGGTGCAGTATTTCTACTTCTAATGCTTGCATTTCCCTTTGATGAAAACATAACATTTTTATGAATGAAAATAGACTTAGCAGTCATAACAGTTTTAGCATTAAGACCCACAATATTTTTACCATTATCATGAGAGCTAGTAGAAGCAGTACTAGTTTTATTTAGAGGTGCAGGGAGTAGAGAAACTAGGTAGATTCAGATCAAGAGAATGTGAAGCTTTTACAAAAGTAGTTCCTTGAGGCACATGGTCACTAAAGGAATCGAAACATAGTCTTTTCTTATTCAAGGGACTCTTATGTTGGTACAACATTACATCAAGCATTTTTTCATCATAAGAGAATGTTTCAAACTTATTTATAATATTAAGAAGTTCTAGTTTTAAGGAACTAATTGTATTAACACGCTTCTCTAGGTTATTATTATTTGTCAACAATTTGGCATTCAGGTCAAAAAATTATTTTTCAAAATTAGCGATATTTTCCTTCAACTTATTGTTTTCTTGAACAAGATTATCCTTTTTTCTTTTTAAGATAAAATATTTACTGATCATAATGTTAAATTCTTTATGCATATCAAACATTATATCTTCCTCACAGTCATCTTCATCATCATCACTATCACTTTTATCACTATCATTTGAGTGAAGAGAGGATATATACCTCATCATTTTCCATGAGGCACAACAATGCTTCCTCTTCCTTTTCTGAAGATACTCCTTTAGCTTCACTATCTTCATAACTTGAGTTATCACAAGTGACTTTGAATGCCTTCTTCTTCTTGTAGTGTGAGAAGCCTTTCACTTTGCTCTTCTTGTTCAGAGTTGGACAATCACTTTTGTAGTATCTGAGCTTGTTGCACTCATAACACTTTATTCTTGACTTGTCAGCTGGTCCTTTCTTCTTTGAGTCCTTCTTTTTCTTGGAGAGCTTCATGAATTTACTAAGTCTCTTTGCATATTGGGCCAGCATTTCCTCATTGAAGTCAGCATCACAGTCCACAGATTCTTCATGCTCATCTTCACTCTCAATCTTCTTAGATTTCAGAGCTAAGGCTTTTTTTCTTGAACTTGTTTCTTCTTTTTCTTCATCAAGTGATATTTCAAGATCATCGAAGTCAAGTTTATTCAAGTCATGTTGCCCTTCAACCACAATTCTCTTCATGTGCCATTTTGGTGTCAAGGACTTGAGAAACTTCTTCACTTTTTGATTATTAGACTTTGGGTCGCCCAAGGCGGCTAACCCATTCACAATATCATTAAAACGAACTAACATACTATTTACATATTTATCATGTTTCATTTTAAAAGAATCATATTGGTGATTTAAAATGTTTAGTTTGGATTCTTTATCATTTTTTGTCCCTTCATGGATAATTGCAAGTTTTTTCCAGATTTCATTAGCACTAGTACATGAAGATATTCTATTGAATTATGTTTGATCTAGTGCATAATAGAAAATATTTTTAGCTTTCCAATCTAATTTAATTAAGTTCTTAGCCATAGAATCTAACTCACTACTAGAAAGAGGAACATGAACACCATTTACTATTCTAGTAGGCAAATCAAATCTATTTTCAATGACATCCCAAATGTCACTGTCTATGGAACATACATAAGCTTGCAATCTAATATTCCAATAGGAGAAGTAAGATGCATTACAGAGGGGAGGTCTAGAAGTAGATTGTCCTTCACCTAGGGTAAAACCGTTTGATGCCATTTTAGCTCTAGATTATTTAGGTCTATACGAGATTTGTAGATAAATACAATTTTGTGAGTAACCTAAGCTATGATACCAAATGTAGGATCTAGATGACACCAAGAGGGGGG